>JAASGO010000575.1:0-19306 GCA_023334245.1 Globisporangium cederbergense
GAAGAGCTGGGCCTGCAGTACCGCTGCGCGCCGAAAGGCTGGATGAACACCCAGTTATTTCAAGGGTGGCTGGGCAACTTCAACGAGACAATGAAAAACGAAGGACGCCACGTACTTCTGCTGCTCGACAATGCATCTTGCCACCGAGGCCATGATGGTCTCTCCAACGTGAAAGTGCACATGCTACCACCTAACACGACCGCGCATCTTCAGCCACAAGATGCCGGCATTATCCGGTCGTTCAAGTCTCACGTCAACAACATCATGAACCGCTACTTCGTTGACCAACTGGACGTCCTTCTGGAGCAAGTGCTGTCTGCTGGAAAAGTGAACGTAGAGAGCAGCACTGACTTCTTCCAGGTCGATATTCTCGTTGTCATGCGCTGGGCTTAAGAAGCATGGGAATCAGTCACAAGCATTACAGTCAACAACTGCTGGCGCCACACTGGCATCCTTGATGAAGGCCTCTATGAGCTCGTTGAGAGCATGGAGAAGATGCGGATGTCACCTTTTTCTATTCGGCTTTCAGCTTAGATTTTATGCTCACTCATTCTACTTACATTTCTTAATCATTTTAATTTTGAATATCTGTTTGTTTTGGTAACAAAAAGTCGATTTTTTCGTGCGCACTAATGGGAGGTGTGACTGTATACGCAAGAACTCTTGCATGTCACCTCATATCCACTGACACAGTCATTGTTGTTGGAGGTGAGGCTCAAATTGCAAACTGACGAGCTCGTCGGTGGATAAAAACAATCTTGGTTTACAGCCATTCTCTTTGATCGGCGGATAGGAGCTCGTCAATCCAAGGAAATCACCGCATACATAGCCTAAAACTAGCAAGTTCCTCACCGTTTCTGGCCAGCGTTAATTCTGTAAACGGAGAAATATTTCTGCATTAAATACAGGCTAAATAAAGGTTGAGATATTTTAAATTGAGAAATTAGAGCTCGATTATGCCAAAAAAGAAATGAAATGCACAATATAGCTAAAGAAGAATATCCCCAAACTTAAATGAATGGGGCGGCTATATGTGCAAATTTCACCGCTCCAAAGCTTTTTTCCGCGTTTAACTGAATTGAAAGGCTATATGTGCAAAGCTCGCCCTCCTCGCAACACCCTCGGAAACTGCGCGACCACGAAAGCGACCACACAAGCCCGAGAAGGCCATCAAATCGCAAAACAGACAGAGACACGCACAGCAGACAGACAACAGAAGCAATGGTGGCACGAACCCTCGAGAAGCTCTCCAGCCAGGCGCTGCACCTCGCCAAGGAAGGCAAGGCCTTCGGTACGTACCCTGTGACGTCGCCACTGTATACGAACTGCTTGTTTGTGTGTTGGTGGCGCGAGGGTCGTCGTTGCCCCCCTCCCCCTCGTTGTCTCTTTTTATTCATGCGGCTGTGTGGCTGAGCGCCTCCTCGCACTGAGGTTGTTGCTTCCCCCCCTGCGTGTGCGCATGAAGAAAATGAGATAAAGAGCGTGTGTGTGGGTGATCCATGTCGCACACGGTCACTGCAGCGCTGCAGTCATCGCCACGTTTGTTTGTTCGTCCTTGCTAATGCTGCTCTTTTCTTCCTTTTCTGCGCTTGTGTGCAGCTCCATGGGGCGGCCCAGCCGTTATCCTCGCCGGTTGGATGGTGTGGCCTGGCCTCACCGACAACTTCAAGGAGAACACCCTCGGCTTGAAGTCGAGCGCCCCAGTGCCTGTCGCGGCCAAGAGCGGTGGCAACTTCCGCTCGGGCGGCAAGTACAAGTACGTCAAGGGCGAGATCGGCGAGCGCCCGACCCTTGAGGAGGAATAGATTTTCCTGCATATCTAGACCAAGAAGAGCACGCGCCCTGAAGAATGTGAATGAAGCTCACGCATGAGAGAGAGAGGGATGAATGAAGATGGCAGACGCTCGCATGAAGGTTTTGGATGGAGAAGGAAATACACATAAACACCAAGAAACAAGAAGACGCTATAATCCGATTCACACTGTTCCGCTCCACTTCCATTCGCCCTCTGTCATTCAACACTAGTGTGACAACCGCATACGAAAAAGGTACGTGGACCGCTACCACAAGAGCATTGTGGACTCTCGTGTTGATCTTGTTTTCAGGCTTGTTATTTACTTTGATGGTGTGGGTAAAGTTTTCACGACGGCGACACGTCCTTCGGCAACACTGGGAGTCTATAACAGCAAACTCAACATAAATGATCGATCGGGCTTGGACTTCGCGGGAGAACTGGCAGGCGCGGTGATGCGGGCTTGGCTGGCTGGCTGGCTGGCGCCAATGTTACTGGCACCATCTATCGGATGTTCTTGTTGTTGTTACACTTCGTGCTTGCGCAGCACGACGTCGAGCAGGCAGCGCGGCTTCTTTGTGTTCAGGCGGTTGGGCTTCCAGTGGCGCTTGCGCATGTTCGCAAACCAGTTGCGTACCTGTTGCTCCGTAAGCCCCGTCTTGTCGGCGATCTGTGCGCGCTCGTCCGCGGACGGATACGGATTCGCTTTGTGCGCGATAAACCAGCCGATCATAAACTCGTTCGATTGCCGCGTCAGGCGCGAGCGCTTTGCTAGAGCGGACGCACTAGACGGCGTGCGGATCATGCTCTGTGAGAGCGCGTCCGAGCTCTTGGACGCGAACATGGGCGAGATCGACGCTGATGTGGCCGATGCTGTTGCGCGACGCCTGTCCGGCTGCAGCAACGCGAACCACTGCTTGTGCGCCTCGTGGACCACCACGTCCATGGCAACGACGGCGTCGATACAGATCGCGCAGAGGTAGTTCCACAGCCGCATATAGTACAGCGCGAGCTTCATCATCATGTGATCCACGCGCTTCATGTACGAGTTCGTGCTGCTCGGGCTCCCGACCGTGTCCACGAACCGGTGCCACGTGGTCGCGAGCTCGCGTAGCTCCACGCGCTGAAACGCCACGGTCTTCTTCCGCAGCAGCAGCTTGCGCTCGTCTGCACCTGTAGTTCTTCCTCCCACGTCATGATCGCCGCCGATGGTGTCACCGTGCACCAGTGCTGCAAGGAGCTTGTCCGGTCGCGCGATCATCTGCTTGAGTCGGTGGATCAACGGCAGAAGCTCGTGATGGGCTTCGGACTCGATTTCGGTCTCGTCCATTGCCTCGTCTTGCTCGTGCTTGCACTGCGGATGCGGCAATGGCGCTGCCGGGTCACGAACCGCTTGACGTGTGGCGAAGGCTTGCTGCTCGCGAGCGACTGCTGAGGCGGCTAAGGACTCAGCGGCGGCGGTGACTACGCTTTGGTTGGTCTTGACACACTGCATGCGATACCCGGGACGATTCGGAAGCGTCATTTTCAACTCTGTGGCTTGCATTCTCTCTCTCGCTGCTCGCTGCGGCGCTGCTCCTTCCGGCCTTGCTGGGGAAATGCGCTGGGGAGCTCAGGAGCTCAAATGGGTCGATTCCTATGGTTCATCTGATTGGATAAAATTTGAATCAATACATGTTATTATTGGATAAATCTCGAAATAAAAAATATGATTGGTGGAAAAATGTTGCTCATAATCTGCGACGCTGCGCACTTCAACACGCTCTTTCTGGAAAAGCCAAGCCAAGCCAACAGCCCATGAGAAGAGCTTGTTCTGTGCTGCGAAGGGGAGGCGCAACGATTTTGTTGATACAGCTGCCGTTTTCTGTTTGTTTGATGGCGTTTTCTGACCCAACTGGTGGCATGCGCTCTTGGCGAGCACGTGCGCATGAGCGCTAGCCTCCGCAGTCGCGGACCATCAGCCCCAATCAACTGGCCCCAGCCCAAGAAAGAAGCAATTGAGGCGGCTGTGTCATACCTGAGCGAAGGTCGCTCGAACAAGTTTCGCTACCTTCGGGCAACATCCACACCCTAACTAACTGAAACGCTTCAACTTGCTTTTGCGGAAAGCAAGGCGGCAATGGCCACACTCGCTCGATGCGCTTGGAGGACCGCGGCCTCATACACAGGAGACTACGATGGAGTGGCTGGCACTGGACGCGCGCCTGGAGCAGAAGAAGAAGGTGAAGCTGCGCCACCAGCAGCGCGAACTCAAGAAGCTGCAGAAGGAGCGCGAGGAGCGCGAGAAGCAGCAGCGCAAGCTCCAGCAGCGCTGCGCCGAGATGTACCACGAAGAGCTCCTGTCGATCGACATGGAGCTCTTCTACAAGCAAGAGGAAGAGCGCAAGTGTTTAGAACTGAAACGCGAAGGGGACATGAAGATCTACCGCGACGTGGACAAGGCGCGCAAGCGAGCCCAGGAGCTCGGGCTGCCTGTGTCGACACCAGGAATCTCTGGACTTGAGCGACTGCGTGAGCTAGCGACCCGCATTGCCGATAAAGAAGAGGCGCTGAAGCGCGCATTGATGGCAAAGCATCGTCTTGACGCACTTCCGAAGAAGAGAGTGAGTCTGAAGAAGATGATGACGGCGTACTTCACATCGTCGTTGCAGAAGAAAGTCGAGCGTGCAGTGTACAACCAGGCGTGTGACCACTTGCTGAGTTTGTTTGACCCCAAGTCGCACACGACGGAAAACCAGGGAGCATCGTTGTTGAACCACGAGAGTGCGAATGGGTTTACGCCCGTGCTCGCGGCGATCTTCTGTAAGAAGCTCAGTGTACTGCGACGGCTGCTGGAGATAGGTGCGCTACCAGACTTCGAGACCTCGTGGGGCATGACGCCGCTGGTGGCGGCCGTCATGACCGATGACATCGTCGCTGTGAGCATTTTGATGGAGTTCAAAGTTACTATCAGCTTCGAAACGAGACACAGGGTCCGAGTGCTTCACGTGGCAGCTGACAAAGGGCGATTGGAGCTGATAAAGGTACTGTTGCGGGGCGGCGCAGATGTGAACGCGATGAATGGCGATGGGCGGTCAGCGCTGATGCAGGCAGTGATGTCCAACCACTTGGAGGCCGTGAAGATTCTTCTCGCTTTTGGTGCAGACAAGGCTCTGAAAGATGAGAGCGGTCTCACTGCATCAGATTGCGCGAACAAGCTAAAGCTCCCTCACATCGCTTCATTGCTAAGCAGCTCCGTGTCAAGCCCCAGCCTCTTGGCGCAGATTGTACAAGACGAGGACGAAGCCAATCAAGACGGATTCTCTACTACTATGGAATCTGCAGGACACCTAGCGTATCAGCGACGCACTGCAATGCTCGAAGCTGCGATGAAGAATCGCGATATTCCTCGTCTGCGCCAGCTGCTTGAAGATCCCTCTTTTAGTGCAAGCTATGAAGACAGCCGCGGAAACACTCCGTTCCTGGTGGTTTGTGAAGTTGGTTCCTGTGACGACATCCTCTATTGCATCGACAAGAAAGCCATTCCGACGCACCAGAACCGCAGCGGCGTCAATGGTCTCATGGCAGCGAGCTATCGTGGCGACCTGGAGATACTTGAGCTCCTCAATAAGGTGGGCTGTGACTTGCGGACACGAGACTACAAAGGCTGGGATTGCTATCGATATCTGAACCAGCACGAGCACCCAGATGTTGTTGAGAAACTGACGAAGATGCGACGAGGAGCGGAATCAGCCGTGCTTCCAGCATTCGTGCTTGGAAGTCCATTTGTTGACACGGAGCACCTACGAAAAAATATGCAAAATTCATCGGAGTCAGCGATATCGATCGACCTGTGTACTGACACGAGCAGTAAACCAGAGGAGTCGAGTAGCGTAAACATGGAGGAACTGATCGACACGGGTAGATCGGCCGAGCGGACACGTGATCACTCAAATGGGGACGACGATGCAGACCATACAAGCGGTGACAGCTCAGAAAGCGACGACTTCGCAGATCCGATCCAGGATCCAGTGATTCGCAAATGGCATACCCGGCAACACGTTTTGAAGCACAGCCGTGCTCGGCGAGTGAACTTTGAACATGAGCGAGATCAAATTCTGGTCACTGCCAAGCGTGGAAGAAGAAATGGACTAGTCGCGCCGCTTCCTGGAGATCTCTCTGGCAGGAAGAAGCTGCCAACCTGCGAAAACTGCAAAGGGTGTCGAGCGAGAAAGCGCTGCGTCGAGTGCGATCAAGTGCTTTGCGACAAATGCCACGCTCGCCTTCACGAGCTCGCTCAACGTAGGCATCACCGATTCGAAGAGCTGCAGCCTCAGGTTTACGTCGGTCAAGAACTGAAGCAAGTTGTACAGGAACGAGAAGCAAATTCGTTGAGGCTCTTTGTTGAAAACAGTAGAGAGCAAGTCGCAGTGATGAGCAAGACGCTTCTCGGCGACGCCATTACTAAGAACCAGCATGAAACTTCAAAGCCTTTAAACAACGCAGAAGACCCAGAAGTCGACAAATTCAAGAGAAAGAAGCGAATCGCGCGAGAAAAGGAGATCATGCATATGCAAATCAACGTTCCCGTGGCGTCGGCAAAGCATGCGGCTCGAGAAGGAGAGAGCGAGATCTTTACGAATCCGGCCGAGATCGAGTTGGCGAATCTCTATATTGTGCAAAAGAAGTTCGAAAAGGCAAAGGAGGTGCTCCTGCAGACCCAGCAGCTCGTGCAAGCTTCGCTAGGAGTTTTGCACCCGACAATGCTCAAGATCTCGATTGGACTCGCCAAGGTGTACGAGGTTCGTGTGGGGTTGTTGCTGTCATTTGGTATTACCGTCTCTGTCTGCATAACTGATTTTGATTTTGTTTTTCAGGAAACTGGACATCCTGACGCCAGCGTCCAGACAATGAGGGATTCTTTAGCGCTCTTTGAGAGCGTGCTGTCGCCAGATCACAAGGACATCTTGCTGGGAGTGTCGGTGCTGTTGACAGGACTGGTGCGTTTGCACCGATAATTGTGCCTATGCATTCCGTCATTGAAAAGCTAAACTGTGTGATGATGTTTAGGATGTTCAAGTGAAGTACGATGAAGCAGTTCAAGTTTGTTGGCATTGGCACCAAACTCGCAAGTTGTCGCTGCCTCCTGATCACAGCTCCATTCAAGAGGCACGCCTTCAAATCGACGAGTTTGTCGCGAAGAGAGAGAGCATCTGTATGGGCAACGAGGATCAATTCTGTCTCGAGATGAACGAGCGCAACGCTAAGCGCTCGGAGCAACAGCTTCGCGACAAAGAACGGTGCGTTAGATTTTTCCTGTTTACCATCCTCAGAGAGATGCGTTTTTTATGGTAGATCAACTCTCATGCATGCATTCTCGATAGGCGGCTGATGGAATTCCGACACTTGCTGCTGGAGGACTCTCCTGGTCTCGAGACATTTCTTGGGTTCTGCCGTGCTGAGTTTGCTGAAGATCTCGTCAACTTTTGGATTGCAGTCGAAGAATTCAAGAAAGTATGTCATGAACGATGCACTTGCTCTTGGTACTCACGGTATACTTGTACGACCCTCTTCAACCCACGCGGCATCATAACATTTTGTTCTGCTTTATGCAGGATGGACACGATGCAAAAGCGTTTCGAGCCATGGCAGTGCTCATCTTCCTCACCTACATCAAGTCTCGCCGAATCAAGGTCATCACTGCGGTGCAGCGCAAGAAAATCAAGAAAACGATCACGACTCCAGGCAGGAAGCTGACCAATTCGGTCTACGACGAGGTGCAGAAAGTGGTGTTTGATGTCGTCTACAATGGCGTCTACGTGCGGTATCTCGCCACCAAGCACCAGTCAGAGTGAACTCGAGCCACCTTACTGAGAGCGGCTTGATAGCCAGGAAACCTGGAAACCGAATTGAAGCCATTGCATGGCTGGCTGACTGGATCCCGGTGTCAGTTACAGGGGGAAAAACGAATAAGCGAAAGATCGTGCCGGTTCGCGTCTGGAGTGATGATCTGCGTCCAAGATTCGCCGAACCGACACCATTGAAAACGAGTTTTGCGACCTGCGCACATCGGCTCCCACATGATGAGCGCGTGAAGCCGAGTTATTGCTGCTCGATTAGGAGGAGGAGGTGGAAGCCGTTTCCAGGCGAAGCATGGCGTTCTTCAGTGGACAGTATGCACACGAGCTCTCATCATCATTACACCAGCAGCAGGAGTACCCTCGGCGATCACTCTTGCGACCGTGGAGAGAAGACGACGAAGAAGAGACTAATGCGCTGGTGGATTTGTCGCCACTATCATCGTCCAACGAGATCGATGAGCGCGCTTGTGACGAGAAAGCTTCGCGTGATGCGCGCAACTTGTCGTCGAGAGTTCGTCCGCTGGATCAGCAGCGAAAGAAATGGGTACGTTGGACTATGATAGCGTGAATTACTGGTGCCAGCCAGCAGCAGTGATGAAGTACCATGTGAACAATGTGCTCAATCTCTCTGTAGCGACTGGACGTTTCAAGACGAAGCACTATTCCACCATACAATCGACGGCAGCAAGAAGCGCAGCCCGGTACGATACACCTTGCTTCATTTAACTTGAACAAGCGCTGAATCTAAAAGCTGGCTGTGTATATTTTGCAGCTCGCTTGACTTCAGCAAAACACAAGGGATCTGCAATGAGCATAGCGAACTCCCCTGTCTCTGCTTCTCTAGGCTCAGAGACCACGAATGGTGACTTTCTTCTGGATGTGGTCGAGGATGAACAACAACTGCTCGTCGCGCTCTTCTACTGGCGGCGAAAGATGATCGAGAGCCACTTCTCAGCGTGGAAGTGGGTTGTCTTTGCATTTCAAAATAACGCAGCACGTCAGCGTAAAGCAGCAGATACTCAAGGCCGCGATCGGAGCGAGCGCAGTATCCATACAGCGCGAAAACCATTGCCGAGAGGTGTGCGAAGATGCTCATTCATCAAGCCACGAGAGACACCACCAGTAGAGGTCAATTCGCTGAGGAATAAAAGGGATCATGCGGCCGCGAACAAAGAGCTCGTGAGCAACCTGAAGCGAAAGTACCGCATTTTGAAACGCGAGGACGACTGTGTTGCGACTGAAGAACAAGCAGAGCGCAGCACTATTCGAGATGTTTCTCCATTGGACTCGCCACGCAAAAACAGTTCATCAGATGCTCTTCTTGAGCAGCAGCGTCGTGACTTTCGAGAGTCGTTGCACTTGGTATTTCGTGCTTTCATGCTTTGGAAGAAAGCTGTCGACGAGATTCAAGCCAAGCGATCGAGAGTTGCTGTCCAGACAGCACAGGCGCGAGCAAAACGGTTTATGAAAACCCTCTTTCGTGCCTGGAAGACGTTCGTGCCCATGTGTCGGTATGAGAGGAAGAGCGTCCGTCAAGCAGAGCTGCTCGATGTCAAGCAAACGAAGCGAAAGCACTTGCAACATTGGCAGCTGCGTGCGCGAATTAACGCTGAAGTTCGTCGTCGGTGTCTAATCCAATCCAAGCTGCTTTGCCGATCAACCTTTCAATACTGGAGGCGTCACGTTCTTCTGAGTCGACAAAGCGCAGCATTCTGCAAGAGAAGAATGTGGAGACTGGTCCAGACTGTGGTCGTGAAGCTCCACCAGTTCAGAGCACGCAAATTGAACGAGAGAGTTTTGAACGAAGCTGCTCGAGTTTTGTGGCAGAAGCGCACGCGTCGACGATTTTTGACAGCCTGGAAGCAGCAAGTGCTCTCTCTCCCCGTGTATCAACTCTCGAAGCGGGCATCACGGAAAATCACCATCTCATCTGCGATTCGCAAGTGGCGACGCTTTCTCACCGCTCGGCAAGACAGCGCACATTGTAAACTGCAAGCAGATTTCTTTCGAGGTGTGAGCTGCGCGCAATTCTGCCTGCAGAGATGGCTTCAGTATCATGCGCGGAAGAAATTGCAAAGAGCGACATACACGCGTGCAGATCAGTATTTTACCAAGCGCATGAAGCATAAGTTTGTTCGGCAGCTGGAAGTCCATTACCGGTTTGAGCAGTTCGCAAAAGCGCGTGCTCAACGAGCGAATGACTGGCAGAAGAAGCGCGTCAAGCAAAGGGTTTTCAGTGATTGGTGGCATAATGCCTTGCTACGCGCTCGACTCCAGTGCTTTCACGCAAAAACAGACCGTCGCCTTCGGTGGCAGTGCTTCGATCGTTGGCACTGCTACTCTGTGCACTCGGCCAACATGCGACAGAAGCACAAAGCTCTGGCAAGTGTTCACTCCAAGTCCTCGCTCAGAAAACTCTTCCAAGTCTGGATGGACGTGTACCGAGTGAACGTGTGGGCATGGTCGCATCGGCGAAGACAGCAAGTGCTCTCGCTCCTGCGTCATTTCACAGTTTGGCGAGCGTCTGCGAGTTCACGAGCCCAGCAGAGGTCCCAGGTGTTGTGTTTCCAGATGCAAGCGCAGGTGAAGTTTGTGCGCAACATATTCACTGTCTGGTTTAGCCTGAGTCTCCGCAAACGGTGCTACTGTCGTCTGGTGAAGCTATTTCGCAAAAAAGCCTCTCGGAAACACTTGCGAGCTTCGTTCAAGGAGCTAGTTCTCGTCGCGAAGACCGCAGGATTCCTAAGAAGGCGAGCAATGCTCAAACTTCAGCAGACAGTGTGGTGCTGGGTAAAGTTTAATCACGAACAGCGTCACTCGCGAGTCAAGCGACAGGTCTCGGACGCATTCTGCGCTTCTCGGCGGCTTCACTGTGCTCTACGACAATGGCGCGTGAGCTATCGCAGCACGAAATGGAAGCGAGAAGCTGTGAATAAAGCGCTGAGCTACAGATTCTGCACGTTGCTGAAGAAATCGCTGCACGCATGGTACATCGTCTCTCGCAGACAGCTTCGTCTGCGTGCGTGTATGGACTCCAAGCGGCAGCAACGAGAATCGATTACGAAGAGACAGAGCTTTAAGATATGGCGCACTTTTTCGGCTTCCAGCTCCAGGTTGAAAGTCCAAGCAGATGATGCAGTGAGTTTCCGTGTTGAGAAACAACTCATGAAGCATTTCTGCGTGTGGTTTGTCTACTTCGAACGCCGTAAGGAGAAGAAACAGCGACTCTGGGATGCAACACTGGGGTACAACACCAGCTTATGCTCCACAGTCTTCACACGATGGCGGTCTCATGCTCGTTACGTGGCACGAAAGAGAAAGCTGCTTCAGGCTATGCAGAGCTGCCGGGATCGTCGCATCCTTGAGTACGTGCTGATCAAATGGAACTCTTCCGTGCGGCGTCAGAAACAGAAAGCACAGCAGAAAGCCCAGGCGAATGCATTTTTCTACGAGTACCTGCTCTACTCGACGTTTTATCGCTGGCAAAACGAAGCGCTGTTTCGAACCGTACTGCGAGAGAAGCGGACCCTCGCGAGTACTCGGATATGTCACATGAAGCTCTCGCGTGCGCTGTCTTCTTGGAAGCAGAACTCTGCAGCGAACTCCAGAATGCGAGCTGACGGAAAAGCGGTTGCAAGCAGTCTTAGGCATCGAAAGCTGCAGTTTGGAATCTCGCAATGGCGTTCTTTTCATCGTGAGAGGCAGACTGCAACGAAAAAGAACGCAGTTGCAAGCTGCAACGCCCAGAAGCTTCGAGCGGAAAATTGCTTCAAAGCCTGGATCTGCTATTGCAACTCCAGAAAGCTGCTCAAGACCAAGCTCCAGTCTGTCTTCCGGAGTGATAGCAGCTCAATGCTTTGCGATACGTTTGCCGCCTGGAAGCGCTTCCGAAGCAAGCAAACACTCGACCAGCTCGCTCTTGAACACCAGAGAGGCACGCTTCTCCGAAAGGTCTGGAGACTTTGGCGATCGCATCGAGCGTTCGTTGCCAAGATGAAGTGCAACGTGCTGGTGACAAGCCAGCTCCTGAAGAGCAATCAGATCAAGCTCTTCTTTTACCACTGGACGCGATATATTGCGCATCGGAAGCAAAGCCACGAGCGCCTGAACAGATCGGAGCAGCACCACAAAGTGTATCAGTACAAGCGAGCGGTCCAGTGTTTCAAGCTCCAACACCTCCAAGTATTTTCGATGGCAACAGCAACGGCGCTGTACAAGCAGAGGTTGGCGAAGACGAGCTTCGACACTTGGAAACACGTCATTTGTCACAAGACGACAACTCGACACAAGAAACAACTCGCCGATCGATTTCGAAGGGTGAGCTGCTTGCAAATCCGCTTGCAGCAGTGGCGTTTGACGACAAACCGGGTGGTTGAAGTGAAATTAGAGCGAGCCGACCGTTTCCATCGAGCTTTGTGCCAAAGTCATGCATGGAAAGCATGGACCTGCGTGGTTCAGTGGGAGCGATCTGTCTGCCAGCTCCACAAGCGACTCGAAGGCCACGTCATTGCGAAATCGTGTCGAGCTTGGGAGCTTTTCATTCGGAATCGACGCAAGTCAAAGCAAATGCGAGCCACAGCGGTTGCGTTCGCAAATACTCGGGCTTGTGGGGCTTTATGGAGAGCCTGGCGACTATTTGTCGCGCTTCAACGCCGCAAGCATCAGGACCATTTCCGAGCGCTGAGCTTTTACTCCACGACTGTACTACAGAGGAGGTGCTTTGAAGTATGGACTCGATTCCGAGCTCTACAGCAAGCCAGAGCCGAACAGCACCAACAAGCTGAGTGGCTGTGCAACTTTGCGACCTCTCGACGGGCGTTCAACAGTTGGACTTCGTATTTGGTGGCATGGCATGATCGAGCGAATACTAAGCAAGCCCAGCTCATGAAGATCCGACACCATCTCTGGAGTCGGAGTATCACCAAATGGAAACAGCACATCGAGCAATCTCGTCGATGCGAGTCGGGTCTCAGAAAAGCCGTGCTGCTGCACTGGCAGATCCGAGCCGGTAAAGGCATCGCAGCTCTCGCGCAGTGGAGACAGCGTCGACATAACCTCAGGCGTGTGGTGGACCAGGCAAAGCAGACTCGAGCGCACAGAGTAACCCTGCGTTGCTTTGAAGACTGGCGCGAACATCATCTCTGGAAACGCAAGTACAAGCGATTTCTCAAGTTCTTCAAGGATAACCAGCAGGAGGATTATTTCACGCGCTGGCGATCTTTCTGCTGGCAGGCAAAGCTCACGCGTGAGCTGAAGCTCAGGGCCGACGCATTCAAGTACTCGAACTGCATGCAGCAAGCCTTCCGGAGTTGGTCCACCTTCTCACATCTGACGCGACTTCGTGCGAGAGCGACCAAGCATCACTATGAGAAGATGACTGCCCAGGTGTTTATACACTGGAGGCAGAAAGTCCGCACCCTCAAGCGCATGCGCAAGATGTTCCTCTTCCAGGAGTCGTTCTGCCTCGAGAACCATTTCGGCGCCTGGAAGCGCTTCACTACGCTCAAGAAGCACCAGATGGCGCGGTTCCAGAAGGTGACCGAGTTCATGAACAACTCTCGACTGACAAAGTTCTGGAGTGTGTGGCTGCGGTGGATTTTGCAGCAGCGAGAGGAAAGGGAGACGATCCAGCTCGCCGTGGGCTTCCGCGAGCGGTTCTTCAACATGAAGTGCCTCACGCACTGGAAAATAAGTGCTCAGTGGTGCAAGCGGAAGCGCGTGATCGCAGCTCTCGCAGCGAACCATTCCAAGCTCAAGCGCTTGCAACTCGCATTCAGTGGACTTGTGCTTGTCTACGCACGAAAGAAAGCTCTCCAGCGGCTTCAGAAGAGCTTTGAGAGGCAGCTTCTGGACAAGCGTCAGGCTCACGTAGTGGATCAGCTGCAACTGCGTCATCTTGAAAGAAAGCAGTGGAGATTGAAGACGTTGAGCGCCAGAACACATTTCGAGAGCCGTCAGCAACAGAAATTCTGGGATTTCATTGTCCACAAGTGGTACTCTGCAGTGAAAGTAAAAAAACGCAAGCGAGAGCACGCCGTAAAGCACTCGGATCGCAGAATCCTGAGAAAGTGCTTTCAAGGGCTGCTGTTGTACGGAAAACAGATGCAAAAGCTGCGCCTTCGCGTCTTGCGGTTCCGGGTGCGGTACTTTCTTTCGATGGCGGACGAGTGCTTCTTCCGATGGAAGCGCATCGCCCGCCTCAAGGTGCGGCTGCGAGAATTCGTGCGCTCGTCGAGAAGAAAGCATCGAAGGCGCGCCTTGCAGCACTGGCACAAGACTGCGACGATGATTTCTCATAGACGGAGTTTGCTCAGCGAGTTTACTGAGAGACGACAGCTTCGTTGCATTGCGGAGTGCTTTGGGCATTGGGAGAGCGTCATCACTGACACCTGGATCCACCAGAGGCTCATTGACTGGAGTTGTCAGCATCGATCTCTTGCGATGAAGCAACTCTCACTGGATGCGTGGAAGCGGTTGCTCATCGTCCGTCGAGCAAGAAAGAAGTGGAGGCAGCGAGCTACGCAACGCCATCACGAGTGGCTCCGATCGATTATGCAGCAGTGGAGCAAGCAAGTACTGCGCAAGCGTCATAAGTACCGAAGCGAGTGACTTGAAAATCACTTTGTCACAGCCATTCAAATAGCTCTACTGCTTGTTCGAAGATTCAGTTCACCAGAGACGAGGTTGTGAATAAGACGAAGAGAGAAAAAGACGAGGTAGGGCAGCATTCGTGTGGCAAAACGAGTCATCGGCAAACTTAGATGATGAACGCGCGTTTGCGACGTCACCAGTGGATCTACACCTGTGTTCGTGTCGGTTGCCGAACGAAGACCGTGAGGCAGGTGGGTGCTTTAGGTGACGATCTGTCTTGAGTGAGCTTCAGTGTTTCAGCTTCTTTGGCACGTAAGATGTGGCATCATGGTAAGCTGGACCCGACGTGAAGCTTCAACAGTCAGCGTTTTCCATTGCGATCTTCGAGCACCCGCCACAGTGATGGTCTTGAAACCACTGGATGACATGAGTTGGGGCTGCGGATATAATCAGGATGGCAGTACAGAAGCTTCACGACTTTCATGTGGCCCTGGCTCAGCGCATACGAGATGTCCGAGTCGGAGATCCGTGGCAAGAGCTCATCATCAATAGCGCAGTACTCGAAATGCCACTATACTGCGTGGAGATGGCCACCGCGGACGACCAGTTTGAACGCCTTGGACCATTGCGAGGTGCGACAGTACTCTGGGGCAATAGCAGTGCAGCTACCCGACCATCGCGAGGTTGTCGTGCGTCACGGCACTCACGAGACCTTGGTGACACTGGTACTTCCAGTGATGTGGGTCGATCGTACATGACAGCAATGCTATACGCACGAGAAGACGAGGCGGCAGCGAGAGGAGGTGATGTGCGAGTAAACCCATTGCAAATGGGTTCATCTGGTGACAACGAAAACATTTTGTTTGAATGGTAACTAGTAAACAAGGCATTTTGTTTACGCGTACTGTGTTTTTGTGTTTTTGTGTTCTTCTCCTTCGGGTGATGTGAAAATCTGTTTGGCTTGTTCTCACGGCACAAAAACGCAAGCCAGGCAGCTTCAAGCAGCAAAGCAGCCTACGGACACCACTGCTGCGTGTGTGTGGACGTGTGTGTGTGTCTGCCCCCTTCCTTTCTGTCCACGTGCATCCACGCAGAAATGAACGAGCGCGACCAGCACGAGATGATGCTGCGCGTACGCGACGAGCGCTCGTGGTACGAAGAGCAGCATGGCAGCGAGAAGGAGGAGCTCCTGAACGAACTCAAGGCGCTCGACCTCGCCTCGCCGCGCAAGAAGCGGTGGATGCGGCGCGCTGACGCCGTCTGCCTCGCCGTCGTGGGCTTTGTCGCGTGCTACGTGGCGATCTGGCAGCCGCCCGTGCGCCAGGAGAGCCCGTTCTGGGTCCAGCGCAAGCCGTCGTCCGTGAGCGTTCAGCCAGCTGCTGATGCGTCGCTCATCAGTGGTGACAACACTAATGCCAAGTACATGACGTACGCAGACATCGACACTCACAAGCGACAGCACGGCTATAGTGTCACATACACGGAGCGTGGGTTCGAGATCGACGGCCGCAAGACGCTACTCCTGGGCGGCTCGATCCACTACGTGCGCAGCACACCGGGCATGTGGCGCGACCTGCTGCTCAAGGCCAAGCATGACGGGCTCAACCACGTCCAGATGTGTACGCCCCTGCCATAATGCTATATTAGCGTCTACTTTTATTGACTGAGCTAATGATATATATGTGTGAGTGTATATTACAGACGTGTTCTGGAATTTCCATGAGAAGGAGCGCGGCGTCTTCGACTTCTCCGGGCGGCGCAACCTCACACAGTTCTACGAACTGGCGGCAGAGATGGACATGTTCCTGCACGTACGCTTCGGGCCGTACGTGTGTGCCGAGTGGGATAACGGTGGGTTGCCCGTGTGGCTCAACTGGATGCCTGGGATGCAAGTGCGCTCCAGCAACACACTTTGGGAACAAGAGATGGAGCGCTTCATAAGGTACATGGTGGAGCTCGCACGGCCGTTTATGGCGTCCAATGGTGGACCTATCGTGCTCGCGCAGATCGAGAACGAGTTTAACGCCGAGGACCAAGCGTACATCGATTGGTGCGGCGCGCTGGTCGAGAAGCTCAACACGTCTATTCCATGGGTCATGTACGTACAATGTTGTGATAAAGCGCAGAGAAACCTGGACGATTCATTCATTGTTTTGCATCACTGACTATTTTGCTGAATCCGCTAGGTGCAATGGCAAGTCGGCGAAGAACACGATCCTCGCGTGCAACGGGGACGACTGCGTGGATTTTGCGCAGAACCAAACGCGCGACCGCCCGCAGCAGCCACTTGTATGGACCGAGAACGAGGGCTGGTACGAGAAATGGGCCGAGACGCCAGAACGAAAAGCCACTGCTGGTACACGGGTAAGCCTAAGAAGCGCCCATGACAACGACCAGCGCTCGGCAGTCGAGCTCGCGTTCGTGGTCGCTCGGTGGTTTGCGGTCGGCGGTGCGGCCCAGAACTATTACGTACGTACTGTGCTTTTGTCATTATTGGCGAATTAAGGTGTGACTGAGAATTGCATAATCAGCTAACTAACTGGCTAACTGGAGAGCCTACTGAAAACGTAGATGTACCATGGCGGCAACAATTACGGCCGAGGCGCAGCAGCGGGAGTCACGACCATGTACGCGGATGGCGTGAACCTGCACGCCGATGGTCTCAGCAACGAGCCCAAGCGCTCGCATCTGCGCAAGTTGCACAGCGCGCTCATCAGCGTGAACGACATCCTCATGACGCACCCGCGCCAGCTCCCATACCCAAAGCCCATCAGCAATAGTGTTCTTAGTAGCCTAAGTGAGGGTACTGATCTAGCCCAGCGTGCGTTTGTCTATGGGGACGATGGTCAGCCGCAAGTAGGGTTCCTGGAGAACAGAGCAGACACTGGCGCTCATGTTCACTTCCATGGCGAGACGTACTACTTGGCTGGTCAGTCTGTGGTGATCCTGTCGTCGAACACTTCCACAGAAGCAGCGAAAGTGCTGTTCAACACGTCAGACGTGAACGGCTCATTCCCGCATCAGCACCGCCGCGTGTACACGCCGCTGGTGGCCGAGACGCAGATGAAATGGCATACATGGAGCGAGTTGCTAGGCGCTCGAGGCGTCCCACGCAAACAGATCATGAGCACGACGCCCCTGGAACAGCTGCACGTGACGCTCGACAAGACTGACTACCTCACGTACGAGACGAGCTTCCGTCTGAGTTCGACCGAGAGCCAGAAAGTGACTTTGCACCTGACGTCATGCGAAGCCAACAGCTTCCTCGTGTTCCTGAACCACCGATTCGTCGCGGAGCAGCACCTGGCGTACCCAGGCGACAACTGCTCGAAGGAGTTTGTCTTCCAGTTGCCAGTCAAAGCTGACGAAGACGACAACAACTTTGCTCAGAAGCATTACCACTTGACGCTCGTCTCAGTGAGTCTCGGGATCTTCTCGCTCGGCCACGATCACCGGAAGGGACTCACTGGCAATGTGCGCATCAACGACGACCTGGATTTAAGCAGCCATGGCAACTGGAAGATGCTCCCGGGTTTGGTTGGCGAGCAGCTCGAGCTCTTTGATCCGCAATGGACCAACTCTGTCGAGTGGAAGCCCTTCGGTAACCAGGAAGATGCTGACAATCGCCCCAAGTTCCCGCTCATGGCGTGGCTCAAGACGAGTTTCCGCCTTCCGGAGCCAGCGAAACCCAAGCCCGACACGGAGCAGATCGAGGACGTGTCGTCGATTCTACTGGATTGCATCGGGCTCACGCGTGGCCGTATGTTCATCAATGGGAACGACCTGGGGCGCTACTGGCTGATTAACAAACCCAGCAGCGACGTATACGTGCAGCGGTACTACCACGTACCCACGGACTGGCTGCACTTTGACAACGCGACTGAGAACCTGCTGGTGGTCTTTGACGAGCTGGGTGGGTCCATTGCGAGCGTGCGGCTCGTGGTGTCGACAATGGTCGAGATGCCCACAGATGTGACAAGAAGCAAGAAGTGGACGACGACATTGCAATCGTTCGACAGTAGTGGGGTGAAGATGAACATGAGGATGCCTGCGGATCCATTGGTTGTGGAGCGACTCGACCAGGCGACAGCAGCAGCCCAAGCAGCAATCCAAGCAGCAGCAGCAAAG
Organism: Globisporangium cederbergense; assembly: GCA_023334245.1. Lineage (NCBI taxonomy): Eukaryota > Oomycota > Peronosporomycetes > Pythiales > Pythiaceae > Globisporangium > Globisporangium cederbergense. The sequence continues at coordinate 18,352 of JAASGO010000575.1, forward strand.
GAGACGCTGTCCATCGAGTAACGAAGCCAGCCGTTCTCATGGAAATTGTGGAGTGCATGATGAACGAATTTGTTGGAAGGTTGCATGAAATGGGTTTTGTTGTTACGAATCAAGAGGAAATCGTCGAATCGCCAAGAGATTGGGAACGAATTCGAAAGGTGTATTCGAGACTCTGAAGTGTGCTTCCCAGGTTGTGCGAGATGAAGGAGGCAATTGAAGAGCAGCAAGCGGAGAGAATTCGGTGTCAACACGCGCGTTTGAACCAGCGACTGGAATTCGATCATGCACCCAGTGTCATAGCGATGTTTGACGAGTTGCCCATCGCATTTCGGACCGCTATTGTGATTGGCTATCGCGTGGAAAAATTCGATTTTTGTCCAATGAAATAGATCTGTGAAACTTCAGAAACCTCGCGACATGAATACTTCAAAGAAAAATATGTATCGGAACGAATAGGGCAAATACAAAATAATCTACCGTCATCATCAGCATCATCACAATTCCCTTCGGCTGAATTGAACAACAAGCGATATTTACTATTCGCCGCCAAGACGACGACCAAAGAAGCACACGTAGAAGCACAAGAGCACGCGAAAGCAGCCAACTGAAATAACTGACAGAGAGATAGGCTTCCATTCGTATGCAAAGCCGTCCATCCCTTCATTCACAAAATTTTGCTCACAAAAATCCAACATATTCGAATGCAAGAGAAAAATAAAAGCAGACGAGGATGAATCCATACAAACCTCCATACTAAAAAACCGTTCTCCAACATAAGCTCAGCACAAAAATCGCAAAGCAAAATTACACCATACTTTTTCTGGTTACGCCCGTTTATACTCGATATCGAGACTGGCCATCACAACGGGGCGACCGCCGACAAAAGAGAAGCACTCGATTCACAAGCTAATCCGCTATCCGCCCGACGAACGACCGCACGAGCGAGGCCCATTGC
>JAASGO010000576.1:0-19274 GCA_023334245.1 Globisporangium cederbergense
GATTTGACAAGAATGGACGGTACATCTGTTCTTTGATTGATCCTTCGCTCCATATATCCAAACAGCATTTTCTGAAACGCGAAGGAAGCAACCGAACAAAAAAAATTGGGGTGCGGACAAACTTTTGCGCACCACTGTACAGCTGAAGGTTGGACTCGTATAATAAATTGGAGTCTTTTCGAAAAAGGATGTTTTGTATAATTTAGATTTAGATTTTGTAAATTATGTTCTGCTTTTCGATAAACCTAATATGTCCAGTATAATTCATTGATTTCCACTTTTACGCTCGATAACACACTTAAAAATGACTATTTGCTCCAGTGGTCTATTGGTTCATATTAAGGTTTAAATACGGCATCATTTTTTATGATACCGTATCTAGAGTTAAACCTGGATTAAGAAACTTGAATTAATTGTGTTGATCCACAACATCTCCGATAAACACCTTCGCACAAATTTAATCATACAAACTAACCTCAAATTTGTGCCGTGCTTTTATCAAGGTGATAATCCTGAGCTTGTCACTTTGTTTTATGTACTATTGCTTAAGGGTATCGTGCTCTGACGCCACGAAAGCCACACTAGACTGTATTAATCGAGGGTGTACCGTATGGCGTGCAAAGGTGCTTGGTCTGGTACGCGTTCCTTTTGGTCCGACGTCCCCACGACTCACTTTTCCTCGTCACGCTGCATTGAAGTGCTTGCCATTTTGAAGCGCAACCAGCTGTTTAGAGCGAACAGACGCGTCCTTCAAGGATGCAATCTTTGGATTTAGCGAATTGCTCGTCTCAGGACATGTCAAAGCAGCGACGACGAGATCGATATCTCGGCGCCGCATTGGTAAACAATTCCAGCCGTAGCCTTGGTAGTTTTACAGCCATCGTCATCGACGAATGGAGAATTCCCAATTATGACGCCTCAATTTCAAAATTCTTCTGCTCGTATCGCATAATGCGTGGGACACAACTCTAAACGAACTCGGGAAGCAATGCGAGCCGCTCCATTGAGCTGTCTACGAGGTAACTCGATCTGCTTTGTGGATCAAATGTAGCATTAGCATTTCCAGTCAAAATCGCATTAGCACAATGAAGTGCGGCGGCATTTCCTGCGCGGCCCTTGCTCGCTCACCCTGAGGCTGAATCTCCTCCATTTTCCACCAAATGCTGACCATGCGCACTTCAAGCACGAAGGTTTATGGGTATGATGTTACACAGTGTCTACCCGGTCATGTATCGATTGCGTCACTCTATCCATTTGTATTCTCTCAAAGCATCTTTCACCATGAACTTGATCAGGTGCTCCTAATATAATATTTAACAGGTTTTATGCTGTGACATTCCTTATCCCTCTGAAACTACATAGTTCTCTTTTTTGACTTGTCGGAGACGGACCGTCACGCCAACACAAAAAGTGGTCAGCATACTGAAACGCAGTCTAAAAGTATCCCCACACCATAACCGCACAACACACACATCCGCAACAGAAAGAGAAAGAAAAGCACAGGAAGCGAGCGAGTCGTCCTTGATCCCTTCCATCGCACCGCCGTCTACGAGCCCCGGTCAGCCCCCACCCGACCAGCAAGCAGCTCACACACTTAACTGGGCGCCTCATAGAGAATGGACGGCACGCGCCGTAGCGACGTGGCGCTCGAAGCCAGCAGGGGCTCACTCGGCAGCGCGACGCCCACGCGATCCGCGCCGACCACGCCACCGTCTTCGCTGATGATGGCGACCCCGCAGAGCGCGACGCCCGGACCGCCCAAATCCTCGCGCACGCTGCTGAACAAGCTGAGCATGGCACCGCCGGACGCGAACGTCTTCGGCCGCGAGGCCGAGTGCGGCGTCTGCACGCGGTCGTTCAACCTACTGCGCCGGCGCCACCATTGCCGCGGCTGCAACGTTGCCGTATGCAAGGAGTGCGGGCGCAAGGCAATCGACCACCGCAAGGGCGAGCGCTCCAAGCCGCAGTGGTACTGCGATTTGTGTATTGAGAGCGACGACGCGATCGAGGTCACGGGCTCGCGCCCGACGCTCAACAAGCGCCTGAGCTTCTCCGCACCGTCGTACTCCCCGTCGATGCCACCAGTCACCAGCGTACGTTTTGATACCATGTGCTCACTGCGATTTCTATCGGGCTAACGTGGCCTACTAATATGATTGAGCTCATCGCTAACTAACTGCTCATTTGTGAATGTGTATAGCTTGCGAGCCATGCAAAGTTCTGCGTCGAGTGCGGATACGAGCTACCGCAACGCGTCAAATTCTGCATTGAGTGCGGCACGTCCGTGCGGCCGCAGTTGCTGTCGCCTGTGGGAGGCGCTGAGAACGGGCACGAGGCGACGAATCGGCTGACGAGGGGAAACTCGCGCGTCTCGATTGGCAACAACCTCATGGTGCGTGATGTGAATGATCGTGTGTGTCTGTGAAGGATTGTGATGTTGTAGATTTTTTCTCTAATCGTCGTACATGTGGATAGCAGATCATCGATGAGCACAGTGACACACCAACAGAGCCGATGGACGGATCCGAAGAAGAGTCGACGATGCCTCCAGACCAGAAGGAGGATGAAGCGGAGTCCTCCTCGGCATCACAGGAGAACAGTTTTGCAGAGAATGGCCACGACGAAGGGTCTGATGAAGCCTTAGCGCAATTGCAGGCGGAGAACGAAAAGTTGCGCCAGCGTATTGAGAAAATGAAGCGCAAGGTAACCGAGTCGGAGCAAAAGCGACAGGAGCAGGAAGAGCAGCACCGTCGCGCTCTTGCGGCAGCAGCACAAGCAGCCGCACAGGCACAGGCACAGGCGGCTTCAGCAGTGTCGAATGGCGCTCAAGATTCCTCTAGTCCTGCGCCACCCTCTGAAGCGACAAGTGGAGCTGGTGTGAAGGCGAAAGAGCACCCGGACTACATCAAGTTCTTCAAGTTGCTGTCGATGGGACTGCCTGCTGAACAGGTGAAGATGAAGATGCAGCAGACTGGCGTGGATCCAGCGGTACTCGATGACCCAGAAGCGATACTCGGTGGCAGTGACGGCAGCGCTGAGCAGAATAGCGTGCCAGCAGGTGGTATGCTTGTGAAGGACGATGAGAAATACGCAAAGTTCTTCAAGCTGTCGAAAATGGGGATGCCTTCAGAGCAGATCAAGCTCAAGATGAGCGCTGAGGGACTCGATCCAGCTTTGCTGGACACTCCGGACGCGCCGATGTCCGGATCACAATCTGCTGGCGCGTCAGCGGCGGCTCAAGCTATGACAGTGAAGGATGACCCCGAGTACGAGAAATTCTTCAAGTTGATTAAGATGGGGATGCCAGCTGCGCAAGTGAAGATGAAAATGGCTGCGTCGGGACTGAATGCCGATCTCCTGGACACGCCGGACGCCCCATCTCCAAACCAGAAGGGAGGAGGAGGAAAAGCAGGCGGCGGCATGCTCGCTGGACTTCCACCGCCGACTGAAGCCGTGAAGGTCGATCCATCAGCGTTGAAGGCGAGTCTTGCAAACAAAATGCAAAGGACTTCGTCGTCGAAGAAACCGGAGGAGCCGCAACTGCCGAAGAAAGAACCCGTGAAGCCCAACGTTGAGCTCCGTCCGCTCTTCTGGACGCGCGTGCCTGTCAATGTTGTGAGCAGCACGCTGTGGATGAAACTGGATGACACGAACGGCAGTTTTGACGTCGATGAAATGGAGTGGATGTTCCGCAAGAACCCCGTCGACAACAAGAAGACGGACGACCATAAGAAGAAAGATGCTGCGAAAGAAGCCGCACAGCCGCAGACCGTCTTGCTGCTCGACCCGAAGCGACAGCAGAACGTGTCGATCGCGATTGCGCGCTTCCGAATGTCAGCGGCGGACATCAAGAGTGCGATTTACGCCCTAGACGGCTCGAAACTCACCTCGGAGATCCTGAACGTGCTGATCTCGATCTCTCCGACTCTGGAAGAGCAGGATCTGCTGAAGAACTATGACGGAGACGAGAAGCTGCTAGGAAACGTTGAGAAGTTCTTCCTCGAGCTGCTGACGATCCCGCGATACACCCAGCGCATCAAGTGCTTTCGCTACAAGCTCCAGTTTGAGAATCGGATTTTGGAGACCCAGGCACAGCTGGACACGCTCGTCGCAGCAACGGACCAAGTGAGTGAGAGCGACAAGTTCCGCCGCGTGCTGGAAAATGTGCTGGCGATCGGAAACTACCTGAACGGCAGCACGCCGCGTGGTGGTGCGTATGGCTTCAAGCTGGACACGCTCACGAAGCTCCACACACTCCGGTCCGTTGATCCACGGATCACTTTGATGCATTTCCTTTTGCGTCAACTGGAAGAAAAGTCACCCGAAGTGATTGCAGTAGCAGGAGAGCTACCGCACATCGGAGAGGCCAAGCGGTTGTCCCTGGACCAGCTCCGCGCGGATCTCTCGTCGTACAACACGGAGTTGGCGATGCTGCAGGGACAGGTTCGCGCATCGAAGAGCGACCAGATCGAGGGCGACAGGTTTTACGAGCAGATGGCGCCATTCTCGAAAGATGCTGCCGAAGTCCTGGAAGAGCTCGGTCGCGACTTCAATGCGTTGGAAACTTCGTACCACGAGCTCGTAAGCTCTTTCGGCGAAGATCCTCGGAAGGTGGGCCCGATGGAGTTCTTCTCAATCCTGGAGGAGTTTGTGACAGAGTTCAAGAAGGCGTACCGCCAGAATCAGACGAAGGAGTATCAAACCATTTACGAGACTGCACGAGAAGCTCGCGAAGAAGCGATTCGCCTGGCAGAAGAGGAGAAGGCGGCGCAGCTGAAGAAGGAGGCTGAAGAGCGCCATGCAGAGAGCACAAAGGCAATATACGCGCAGGTGATCTCGGTTCTTACAGCATGGGCGCAGTCTCACAAGAACGCCAACGCGAGCGAGGTCGTCGAGCAGTTTAAGGCCACGTCGCGTAGCTATGGTGTGGACGAGATCACGTCGGACGAGTTCTGCGAGCAAGTTCGGAAACTGGTCGGATCGAAGACGGCCGCCAAGATCATCCCCGACAGCGCCAAGCTGCTCTTTGATCCTGCGAAGCGTGAAGATCTATTAGCAGCGTTTGAGCGGTTCGTGGAGCAGGTAAGGAAGGAGAAAGAAACGAAGAAGCGGTCATCGCTGACGTCGCCTCCAGCCAGCATGGCAGCACCAGTGGAGCGCTCTCGATCTGTGTCTTCTGGGAAGCGACGGAACAAGGTGTCGGTGATCAAAGTAGAAGATATCGAGCCGGTGGTCGGTGAGGCCGCCAGCCAGCTGCACAAGTCGATCCTCGAGTCGGTCCAGATCGCCTTCAACGGTGACTCGAAGCGGATGAAGGTGTTCACATCGAACGCGCGCAAGTACGGTAGCGAGCAGATCACGGCGCGGGAATTCTACCAATATTTAACGGCATCGTTCGAGCCGGACTTCGTCGGAAGACTGGTCCCCGACCTGGCGCGGCTGCTGCAGGACTCGGAGAAGCGCCACGCGTTGATCCGCGCGCTGTGCGAGAGTGCCCCCGGCTGGGAGAAGTTTTCTGGACTATAGATCATCAGCAACCAAGCCAAGGCGTCATGGTGCGTTATGAGAGCAAAAGCGAAACCACAAGCAAGCGGTTTGGTTGGATCGACACAGAATTTGACTGAGGTTGTCTGTCTAAGTAGGACCTCCAAGAGTAAGTAGTAAATAAAATGAGCCTTCATCTATTCATGAGCCGCTGCTGCTTGATAAAGAGGGAATAATGATAATGGAAGTTAGCTATTCGCTGGGCTACACGCGGAGACTGGTGGAACTGCGCTGGGAAAGCAGCGTGCCGATGGGGATGTCGCTGTAGTGCTTGGGCTTTCGTGCGGCCGCCGGGTCTGACGTGGCGCCGCTGCTCTTACCCTCCTTGGCGCGCCAGAGGTCTTGCTGGTCCTTGAGGCCGCGCACCCAGCGCTTCATGTCGCCCTTGCTCTCGGCACGCAAGAAGTAGCTGCGCTCTGGGGTCTTGAGCACAAAGCTGTTGCATACGCACAGAATAAAAAAGCAAAACGTTAAAGAACTGACCACTAGGCACGAGCCATTAGATTAGCGAATGCAGTACCTGAAGACGCCGTGATCCCCGTTCTCGAAGCGCCGGATGGACTCGATGCTGAGCAGGTCGATGACCTTGGAGGCCTCGGAGGAAGACTCGTGTTGGTAGTACTTGAGCTCCTTGCCTTCGAGCGCGAAGAAGCGCTTGTTCCACTGCGAGGCCAGCAGCCGCTCCTCGGACTTCATCTTGTGCAGGTAGCCGCTGATGGGCACAGGGCCGCGCTCACCTCGGGGGGTCTTCATGACTTGTATTGAGCTCTTGCTTACTTTCGGGTGATCTGGAAATGGGAGACTGTGTACAGGCCACCAGCTATTATGCCTCCATGCTACGCTGAGCGAAGAGCAAGAACTCTTGAGGCTTCGATGCAGGTCTTCATTTAGAAGAGCGCGTCTAAGGATAAAACGAGAGTGTTCAAATACACCGAGGAAGGGGATAAGAACTTCAAACCAGACGCTCGCGTCCAGATCAGGACCGATTCACACAGCCACACATGAAGAAGAGAGAATAGGGCGGCTGGCTGAGCTGAGCAGATGAATGAGCGAGTGCGTGACGCGATGGGATGGAGCGTAGGCATCAATCAATGTGTCACTGAAATCTGTCACGCGCACTGAGCTTTTCTGGCCCGAAACTATTCTCGGAAAGCTGCGACGTGTGTCATGTCAACCACGATCTGTGGTGGGTTTGCTGCGCTCTACGGAAGGTGTGAGGCGTCTAATGCCCAGCTCTTCTCTCTTTCTGCCCACTCAACTCTGTTGAGCGCCATCCCTCCTGCTTTTCTTTACGACCTCCTCGGCTCTCGTGCCATCCGCACGCAATGCGCAATGATGCTCGTCTGCCAGTCAAAACCAGTCGCGCGAGACAGTTTCGTGTCGGATAGAGGCGTCAGTTAGTCACTCAGTCGCTCAGTCAACGTGTGGCTCGCCTCTCTCGTTGGCCGGCTGGACCCCGAAAGGACACGACGTGACATGACATGGAGCCATTCCCATTCAGCCTCGGAGGCTGACTCCGAGGATCTTGGATCCACATCCGCCTCTCTGTATTGAAGCAGATCCAGTTTTGTTCTTCAATGCGTCCACCGCCCGAACCAACCGACAGGCGTCCGCAAAAATTCTCTACCGGATTGACTCACACGAACCCATTATCCCCGTGCTTTTGGATCCGTATTTCCCGTCCGTCGACCTAGGCTTTCCTCTACATTCGCGTGCCACTTGCGCCGTTCCTCTCGTGGACCACACACACATTCGGCTGTTGTTCCTTAGAACGTTGCCCTGCTGCTGAAAGGCGCAATCAGCGCAAGCAAGACTTGTTTGCAGGGATTGCGGTTGTGGACAGTGGCGAGGTATGTGTTATACCGAGTTGTCCTCCTTCTGCTGCCTGTCTTGCGTGGCGTGTGAGGTGCAGGGAGGGATCCGGCCCCTCCTATCTGTCGAAAGAGCCACTTCATCCAAGCGACATCTGCTGGTCGCGCTCCCTTGCTTGCGGACACTCGGACCGCTTGTCAACTCGGACTGCGCGCGCGCACGGCCTCACTCGGTCCTACGCTCACATGAACAGAGGGATCACTTTCATGAAATGGTGGCATAAAGATTCGTGTGGATAGTCAGTCAGTGGGCAGGCAGGCAAGCCTGCCCAATCTGGGAAGCCCACCTTTCATAAGCAGAAGAGACCAATTGACAAGGGGAATTTCGCGCAAGTGGATAGGCGAATTGAACACAATTCCGAGTTGACCTTCCAGCTCAGCTGCGCCGAAATGGCAAAATGGTTTATCTGTACAACAAGCGCGGCTTGTCGGGCTTGGACAAGGGAACGGACAACAGATCTTAAAGCGCACAGTGATCGAGCGATCGTCCCACGGTGGCGGCCGACCACGAATCTAGACCCGATCGGCGAGATTACTCAGATCCATCGTCATCATTGTCACCTCACGAACGGCTCGTTTTACTTGTGTGTGCTGGGCTTGCTGTGTATACAAACAAAAGCGCAAATGGAGAGGCATCTGAGTACGGCCATCGTCATTCCAGCGCAAAGCCCGCTATGTTCATTCATTCGTTCTTGCAACGGCAAGCCAGTTTTTTCGATACTGGTTTCTGCACCTTCTGCGAAGCAACTTTCAAAGTGCAAGGAAAAGCTGAAATGAACAAAATCCAACATTAACAAATATATTTGTTGAGATTTCAGCACATAAAATACACTTTCCACGTTCGACTTTCCTTAACGTTCCCCCCCACATGAATCCATACAAATCCAAGTCAAAAACGTTGAAGGATAAAGATGCATACATCAGAATAGGATGTATGCATCTCGACAACGATTTTGGCTAGCACTCGTATGTATTCATGCTGAAAAATATTGAAATGAACAGAAAAAGGCTAAAACGGACAAAGACAGACGAGTTTCACTATGCTTAGAAACAAGATGCACAAAATCACTGCTAAAGTTTTAGCCAGCACTCCTTCACGTCATGGGGCGCATATGCGGTGCGACGCAATGCACCACCAAACTCTATAGCAAAGACCCTAAAAATCGTACACTACAAGCCTTAGCTACGTCGATCGCTCTAATGTCCTCGATCACCTCGAAGTGAAGCACCTCTGCGTGAGCGCGCACATGTAGGTATACCTATGGAGAATCAGTTGTGTCGTTCGATTGCAAGATGGCGTGACGTTCTGTCTCTTTTCACCTGACTCGCCAGCTCACGCTACGTCATTTTGTCACCAGCGCCACCGCAACGAATCAATTTCCCAGCCAACACAACTCCAAACAAAACAAGCAGCACAACTGGCAACACCTTGATTTCTTCATACAAATCTGGATACTGAATATAGAATGGAATTCTCACTTGATATCTTTCTCCACGACTTACTATTCGCTGAAAATTCCGCACTGCGTCCGTCCGTCGAGTCAGATGGCGTTCAGCACGAGAGAAGCTTCTACCGCACAGTACTCGGTGGCGTTCTTTCGGTGCTCCCGAGAATCATTTGAACAGGCAATTTCCGGATAAATGAACTGAACTTGTCACCTTTTATCTGAGAGTTACACTATCAAAAACCAAAGGTTGACAGTCTGCATCCATCCTGGCTGGCTGGCTGCCACAGAGACTCAACCGCACGCATTCAAATCCCAAGCCAAGTCAGCAACTTGTTGGTCATCATCACCACCACCTCCACCTCCACGTCATGAGGCTTTCGCCATGGAGCAGTCAATGGGCTCAGATATCGCCAGGTGGCCGACCAACCGGCCTGATTCAGCGAAAACATACTGCTTTCGGTTGTCGGGCCACGTGCTTTTGCTTCAGCAGCACAAGTCATTGCGACTTGCGCATGGAGCACACCAGCTCAAGCCGCTTGTCAAGTCAGCAAGTGGTGCCTCAGTCCTTGCGCTTCAACTCGGCTTCCGCCAATAGAAGTGGGCGACACGATCAGCGCCGACAGACAGCTTTCACCAGCTGGGGAAGTGTTTCACTGTAGAGCTACAGGGGATTGATCACTGGTGGGGCACGCGGGCAACAGACAGCAGGGGACAAAGAGCGGCGTTTTCAGATGTTGCCGGTTCACGAGTGCACACGAGGCGAGGCTTACATAATCGCCCAACGCAAGCCAGCAAGCAAGTCAACTTACTGAGCGGACCCAACCACACAGGCTGTTGCGTGCGTTAGCAGCCTGGCGCTCAGCAATGTTTGCAAACAAGCAATAGACTGAGAGGGCCGCGTCTGGGCACGGCAGTTATCTACCAGTAAGCTCAACAACCACCCACCCAACTCAAAACACACACAAGCACAAATGCAAGATGTGCTTGCAGCTTGCTGTTGTTGCTGCTGGGGGCATCATCGTGTACAATAGAGAGAGAGCTGGTGGACCCAAATGAAATCTTTCTGTAATGCAGCAAGCACTAGCCAGCATGTTACAAACATGAAACAAGTGGCTGCATATTGGCTGCGCGCGCGAGCAACACACGAGGGCAGTTGCGCACAAGAAATTTGGCTCGCGCCAGCAGCAGCAGAAAGAAAGAGGAGGTTGCGCAGTGAGTCGTTTCTCCATTTTCGTTCGTCGTCGCAGGTCGCGTCCGCTCGTCCGTTCCAAGAGTCATCTTCTCTACGCACATCTTGGTCCGAATATGGCAGGAGCAGGGAGCCAGGTTGGGATTGGCTTGTGCGACGGCGCGCGCGCGCATGTGTGGGACTACTCCAACGGGGTGAATATTCAAACGGATTATTGCGAAAAAAAGATGCCCGTTAACTGCCAGAAGATAGCAATGCATACAGCGCATTCCATTTGTGCGCCCTTTCAGGTCCGCGCTGGCAGTGGCTGGAAGATCTGCGTCGGTTCGTGTAAGGTCCACTTTAGAAATCTGTATATCTAGGGTACATATTTTACATCGGGAATAACTGCCATGAATAGCGTCTTTAAAACGTATTGCCTGCTTACATTGTCACTAAACCTTTATACAAGTATCGACTCGATATGAGACTCAAGAGATTATATCCGCGCAACACGGTTGTTCCGACGACAGGAGCTTCAAGGAGTCAGCGCACCGAGCGAGCTAGCCTGCATAGAGCGTTGTTCCTGCTGCCCGTTTGCTGCACGGGCTTTGCATGGGTGGAGGTGGACCAGCTGGGAAGAATGACCCAACCAGCTGTCGCGCAGGCAGATGCGCTTCTGCCCATCGCCGGCGAGTTTCCCAGGTCGCTTTGGTATTTGTTTTCGATACAAAAGGCTGTCTCTATTTACAGTACTCGCGTGTTATTCACGACCGCACGAAGCAAGCGAGAGCTGGTGTGCCAGCCGGTCCATCGGCTGATCCTCCGCGGCCTGACTATCACGCCACAAGCTTGCGGCCGATCGGTCGACTGGCCGCGCCAGCCCAGCCACAGGGCAGGGACCCCGAGAGAAGAGAGAGAGGAAAAGCGGCCCTGCCGCAAAGGCGTCATAACGAAATTGGTGCTCTCCGGGTGAACGAAGTCGACCGCGCACAGGAACGCGACTCGAGCTCCTCCGACAAAACCCATCCAGCTAGCCCTCCCGTCATCATCACCACCTTCCCAGCCTTCCAGCCTCGACCAGTCTTAGTACTGCGGAAGTAAAGTAAACCAGCTCCGCCGCCGTATTACATTCCAGTCACATCGCCGTCCCCCGCGAGTCCGAATAGCAGGACTTGTCGCACGCGGACCGATAACCATTTCCAGCATCACGATGTCGATCGAGAGCGCGCAGCAGAACGGCGCCAACGCTGAGAACACGCCGCGCAACGCCAAGGCCGCGACCCCGTCGACCGCATCTGCAGCGGATGCCTCGGTCATTCAACAGCAGCAGCAGGTGGCCATGAACGCCATGGTCCAGATGAACGACGTGCTCCTTGGCGACGAGATGTCCATGATGGGTTGTGACGTGGACTCATGGACCACGCACGCCGCGCGTCCGCACTTCCATCCGCAAAACCAGCAGAGCCAGCAGTCCAACACGTACTTTACGTGTCCGCCGGCCAACCTGACACGCCACATGTCACTCCCGGTGTCCATGATGCGTCAGGAGCTCCAGCACCAGCCAATGCACTTCGCCACGTCCACGCCTGTCAACGGTCAGATGAACATGCCGCCACCGACGCTCGCGCGCCATCACAGCCACGGGTATGTGCTGCCGCCGCAACAGCAGCAGATGCACTACCGCCCCGTGAACGTCGCGCAGATGCAGCAGATGTTCGAACTCAGCATCTCTAACCAGCACCACCAGCAACAGCTCCAGCACCAGCAGCTCCACGCCACCAAGAACGAAGCCTTTGCGCCCATGAACTCAGGTATTAACGTCGAGCCCATGCCGTTCATGAGCATGCACGACGCCAAGCTCAGCATGGTCGACGATGGCTTCGACCTGGAGCCGCTCACGTACGCGGTTTTTGGCGCTTCAGAGCGCCCCAAGAACATCCAGCAGCTCGAGTCCGCCATCGAGTCGCTCGACCGCCTGCTTCCGGATATGGGCCACGACATCTTCCAGCACCAACAGCAGCAGCAGAACGAGTTTGTCCACATGCAGCAGCAACACGCCATGGCGCCGCGCCACAACAACCTCATCACGCCGCGCAACGTCGTGTATGGCCGCGGCTCGCTGCCGTTGCTGCTCTCGCCGCACAGCAAGGAGATGGCTAGTTCCCCGGCGTCGGCGTCAGCCATGGCGCTCTCGGGCATGCTCATCAGCAGCCACACGCCCAAGTCGGCTAAGAACATGGCAACGTGCAAGATCGGCGGCTGCGACCGCCGCGTGCGCTCCAAGGGCTTCTGCAAGACCCACGGCGGAGGGCGCAAGTGCTCCATCGAGGGCTGCAAGAAGTCGAGCCAGAACGGCGACTTCTGCATTGGCCACGGTGGCGGCAAGAAGTGCAAGGAGGAAGGTTGCGCCAAGGCGGCGCAGTCCCACGGTCTCTGCAAGGCCCACGGTGGCGGCGCGCGCTGCAAGTTTCTCGACTGCAACAAGAGCAGCCAGGGCGGTGGTCTGTGTCGCGCGCACGGCGGCGGTAAGCGTTGCCAGGCGTCGGGTTGCCCCAAGGGCGCGCAGCGCGGCAACTTTTGCGCCACGCACGGTGGCTTCCGCAACTGCAAGATCGATGGTTGCGTGCGCACGGATCGCGGCGGCGGCTTCTGCGAGGTGCACCGCCGCGGGCGCCTGTGCAAGATCGAGGGCTGCAAGAAGCTCTCGCGCAACCAGGGCATGTGCACGATGCACATCCGCGAGGACAAGCAGGACGACACCGACGGTTTCAGCGAGGACGCCCTCGTCGAGGAGTACGAGGCCGACTTCACCGACGCTGCTACTGCTGCTGGTTCGCTCATTGAGGCATAGAGCTCCGGTTAAACAGTGGAGGTGACGAGGAGCTCTTCTCTCCATCGTTGGTGTGATCTTTGTATGGGGGCATGGAAGCTGTTCAGCTGAGCACAGTCATCGATAAGATGAGTGTCTCTGTGTGAGCTTTTCGTGTTTGGCGTCGCGTGCGTGTGTTTGTGTCTGTTGCAGTCGTAGTGTGGTGGCGTGAGTCGTTCGTGAGCGCTAGTGTCAAGTATTTAAGCATCTCTCTTTTTGTGGTGTAGCTTCTGAGATCCATAGCTTCTCCTGTGCCGCTCGAGACCCGCTTGGAAGGAACAAGTGCCTTGGTCACTCGAGAGCGCGCGCAGCAAAAGCCTAGTGAGCGAGCCCTTTGATGTTGTAAGAGAATGTGAATGAAGCCCAGTTTTGCAGTGCTCACTTGTCTTTGCGATTGTCTTCTTTATTTGAATGCCGGATCGATGGCTTTGCTCAGAATCTCGTACGACTGCGTCTGGTCCCCACAGGCGCTCGGTGACGTCTCATCGATGGCAAAGCCCATCTTCTCCCTGTAGAAGGCCAGCGCTCTCACATTGATCTTGAAGACCGTAAGCACCACGAGCTTCATGCGCTGCTTGCGCGCCACGAGCAGCATAATCTGCATGAGGAACTTGCCGAGACTCCGGCGCTGCGCGCGCTCGGCGATCTGGATCTCGTACACGTATAGCACCTCGACGTCGTCGTCGTCCACGAAGCGGAAGTGCACGAAGCCGAGGAGCGCGCCGCAGTCCTCGACATCCAATGCAAGCAGGTAGCGCGCGTCGCTTTCAAAGAGCTCCTGCTTCTTGGCCACAGCGTCGTAGCCCCAATCCGAACCTTCGTACTGGTGCCTCATGTTGGCTTCGAAGAGTGTCACGATTGCGTCCTTGGTCGCGTCGTCCAGCTGCGCGGCGTGCTTGCTCTCAACGCGCGCGGTCACGCCGTTGCGCGCAAAGCTCGCGAACGCAGGAAAGTCCATCATCACGTCCTCGACAGCATTCGCAGCCGCGAGCACGACTTCGCGCGGATGCAGCTGGCGCGGCACGTCTGCAGTAGCATCGCTACTGTCATTGCCGCTCTTCTTCGCCGGTTTTTTGCTCTTCTTCTTAGCCATCTCTTCTCGTAAATTGAAATTGCGCGCCTTGTGTATGAACGAGGATTGTTTTTGCGTTTTTCAAAAATGGCCACGGAAATGAAAATGTGAGCAGCTCGCTCTATCAATAGATGCCAGGCGACACCATGGCGTATGGAATGGCTCGTAGCTCGTAAGAAGCGTAAGAGTGGCCGTAAGAACATGCGGCTGAGCTGTGGCGAGGAGCTCGTGACACTCGGGCCGCAGCTACGGCTCAAGAAGAACACTTTCCAGGGGCTCGTGTTGCCACTGAGCGACGTGAGCCAGGCGTCCAGTGTGCTCGCGAAGGTCAAGCAGGTGCCGCGGCTGCGCAAGTTCCAGCACTTCCCCCACGCTCTCCGCGTTCGGCGATCGTCAAGTAGCAATGGCAATGGACCGGAGGAGCGTGAGGAGCTTCAGTGCAAGACAAGCTACCGCGCGAGTGAAGACTCGGGTGTGTATGAGACCTGGGGAGATGACGGCGAGGGTGGCGTGGGCGACCGTCTGCTGCATCTACTGCAGCGCTGGCAGGTGGAGAACGTCGTGGTGCTCGTCGCGCGGCAGGACGACAGTCTCTGCGGCCGCCTAATCGGCGCCGAGCTCTTCAAGTTGAATGTCGAGGCCGCCAAGCTCGCGCTCGAGCAGTACTACTTTGAGAACATCAAACCTTCAGACGCCGCCAAGATGGAGCTCATGGAGGCCGCTCCGAAAAGCACACCTGGAGGACCATATCAACCGCTTTCGGCTCGCTCGCAGCAAGAAAACGACGGCGAAAGCGCGTCTTCGTCTTCTCAGCCCACGGCATCTGTCTGCCTGATGACGAGCGAGACGATCCCGTCGTGGCCGATCAAGCACCAACCGACGTCAGACGGTGGCGGCCGCAAGGGCGTGCGCCAGGGTCGCATCAACCACTTTCTGAATCGCCGAAGCTCGGGCTTCAAGTCCAAATTCAAGGCTACGCCCAATCCAGAGGGCCAGACGCACAACTCGTTGTCCATCGGCCGCAACCAGCATGAGCTTGAGGTTGGGGACGAGAATGCGGATGTGACCCACGCCTCGGGTGGCATTGAGTGGCTCGGCATCTCGCGTGACGAGCTACTCAAGCTCAAGAGCATCCGGGTGCCAGTCAAGGAGCTCCACTATCTCTTCATGTGCATCGTGATCCTGTTAGAGAAGCCGCCCGAGGGCCGCAAGATTCGTGCCAAGCCCACGCCAAAGCAGGAGGAGGAGCTTACGCCCACCAATTTCTCCTGGATGAGATGCCGCGAGACGCTGCACCAGTCGTACTACTGGAGTGAGCGGCTCCGTGGGCTCCACGGCTCCAAATTGATGAAATCCCAAGTCACAGCGCTGCGTGCACTCTTCCAGGAGCCCTTCTTCAATGAGAACGCGTTCATCCGTATCTCCGTGGCCAGTGTCAAGATCTTCGCGTGGCTGCAGCGTCTGCTGGACGAGTACGATGATATGGAGCTCGGGCTGCGCGACCGGCAGGGACCGCCAGGCGCCGACATTGAGGCTGAGATCGAGGTTAGGACTCAGACATTGTCGTCGCCACCAAAGTCTCCAAAACTGCAACCTCGCCCGCCACCGCCAGCTCAGCATGAAAAGGAGGAGCAGCAGCTGGCCAGAGAGTTCTATATGCATGGCTTCGCCAGCACTGCCAATAGCAGCTCCAGTAGTAGAGCTCCTCATGCGGTCAAGATCGTCGACAAAGGACGGCTCTTTAACCATGCAAGCAGGTAATGAATGAATGTATGACACACAAGGAGGTTGAATTGGGTTTTCATCTTGCAAATGTACTGAGTTAGTGCTATATGAAGAGCACTCTCTTGCTGTTGTTTCTCTTAGACCGCTCGCGTCTCGCGCACCTGGCGCTCGATCTTCTTGCGGATCTCGTCCACGGGCGATGAGTTGTCCTTCGGCTTGATGATCTACAGACACAAAGATATGAGGAACTCAGTTAGAAACTCACGAGCAACAACTAGCCATTGCCCGAGCACAAGACAATAAACTCACTAAGAAAATCATCGTGAGCAGCGCGAAGACCAGGATCGCGTAGACGAAGAGGTTGTACTCCCAGAAGAAGCTCATGCCCTGGAGGTGGTAGATCTGGTTGCCCATCATCGTGCGGATCGACGTGAGGCGGCCGTAGTCTTGAAAAGCCTGGTCGCAGAACTGCACGACCGGGATCGAGCACGAGAGCACGAGGCCGAGGTTGAAGAGCATTGAGTTCATGTACGTGCCGTGGAGCTTCATCGGGTGCAGTGAAAAGCAGAAGCAGCGCATACCGAACTTGAAGCAGCCCTTCACGGCGCACGCCAGCAGGTACGAGCTGAAGATGCCCACGGAGATCGTACCGAAGAGCGGGAACCACTGGTCGAACCACATGAAGTACGTGTTGAGGAACGGCACGAGCGGCACCGGTGGAAGCATGTACAGGCCGATGTGAAAGATCCAGATGCCGCTCACGAAGGCCGCGACGCAGCCCAGCAGCAGCTTAAAGATCGCCACGAGCGGGTTGTAGTTCTTGTAGTCCTCGTGACAGAGCTTGAGCTCGTCCATGTCACTCTCGAGCAGGTACACCGACTGCTTGAACTTGTTGAGCGTGACGAAGTCCAGTCGCTTCTGCTTCTTGCGCTCCCAGGACGACTTGGCAGCGCCACCCTGGCCGGGGCGCTCCATCGAATGTCGAATCGACTTGCCCAGCTCAATGAGTTCCAACGACCGCTTCTGGATGCAGAGCTGTTTGAGGTAAAGAGCTTTGGTTAAAATTGGTTTTGGAAATTGGTGCAAAATGCAGAAATTGGTTGTGAAAAATGGCGGAAATTGGTTCGTACCTTCTGGTGCGCGTAGACGTCGGCCGAGATGAACTTGGGGCGGTGCGCATACGAGCTGTCAATGGGAGAGAATGATAAGTACCATAGTTTGTTGAAGTCCATGAACACCTTCCATAACACAATCAGTAAACACAACGTACAGGATCAGGTCGAGCGGCAGCGCGATGAGCCCGATGCCGCAGAAGATGCAGAAGCCAAACCAGCCGATGAAGCTCACGAGGCCCGTGATGTACACCGGAAAAGACACGTCGAGCGTGACTGTGATGCCCTGCACGGGGATCTTGGACGCGCTCTCGAGCTCCGAGGTCGAAAGCGTCGTGCCGTCCACATATTCGTGGAATCCGCGCGCCGCCGAGACCGAGTTGACCTCGAGCGCGCGCATGGGGATGTGGCTCTTAGAGACTGTGACGTAGAGCACGACGAAGAGCGCGATGGCCACAAGGAGCGTCGCGAACTCCATCTTGAGCGCCTCGAGCCACTGCCGGTTGCCTACGTTGTCGTCGCCGTCGTCGGCCTCGTAGTAGAAGATCGAGTAGGGCAGCAGCACGACGATGATGAAGATGATGGACATGAACACGATGAGCCAGAGCAAGTCCATGTTGATGTTCCCGCACGCTGTGTTCCAGCCCTCGGTGCAGCCGATGGCCGACGAGTTATTGGCCACATCCAGCGGCAGCAATAGCACACAGCACTCGGCGAAGAGCAGCCCGAAGATCTGTTTGAAGGCGTTCAATCATAGATAATATGGTGAGCTTTGGCTACGAGAGTAAAAATGCGTATGTACGACGACGTACCACGAGCGTCTTTGGGAAGTAGGCGGTGTTCTTGTCGTCGTCGTGCTGGAAGTAGATGAGGATGTAGACGTTCGCGATGAGCAGCACGACCGTCATGACGATGATGATCACGAGCAGGAACCAGTCGACCGCCATGGCTGGCGACTACGACACGACTTGAGCTACTTGAGCTGCTACAGATGATGCTGATAGACGTTCTGATCAAAAGAAGAAACTCACAGGCGCGTGGCAAAGACACAACTTAGGGCGGTCAGTTTCGCCTTCATGGCTTCTTCTCACCAGGCCAGCGAGTTGCGGTGAAACGGACGCATCAGCGAGAAGCTCATGACGGGAATAGAACACACCCGTTCGCAGCTGCTACGGCGATTGAGTGAAATAACACACAAGAAGACCATGCTGCACATCAAGCTTCACAGGAAGAGTACAACACCCATAGCGTGAACGCATTGCGCTATGTGACGGACCGCATCTTTGACTGACAGACACGAAAAACGCAGACAGATTTTGAGGTTGGCAAATGGGCTGTATTGATGGCGTGGTAATGTTGATAGCGGCTCGGAAAGAGCACCTATGCGTTTGCGTTTAATGGACAAGCATGCATGCAATTGGATTTTGATGGAGTTCATGGGCCTCAGTAGGTTCTGTCTCGCCACTGCGGACCCGACGTATCGAGATCCGCTCAGGCAGTAATTGGACATGGATGTGTTGATCATCATAGGCAGCCATTAGAGGAAAAAAAACACGCATACGCATTCATACAGACACAAATGCAGACGCTGTACGGCCGCTTTCTCGCGTGCAGACGGTGGGCGGCTGATGTGCGTTTGCTTGAGCGGAGGAAGATCAAGAGTGAGGAGCTCAAGTGGATGGGCACGTTCGTTGAGCTTGAGGCAGCAAAACGGTTGGCTCGCTGGATGGTTGGTCCGAGGCAGACGCAATTCAATGATTTGATGATTTCATTGAAGTCAAGATGTTCAATGTGGGCGTATCTAACAATGTAAATCAAAGTGTGATACCTCACTGTCTTTTTTGTATACAGCACGAATGAGTTCGAAAAAGTGCGAAAAAACCGTGAACACTATTTGTAAACACTATTTGTAAACACTATTTTGATTTGTATTTGTAAAAGTTCTTAATTTACATATATTTTTTCAAGCTTGGCTTTGGAGTTTTTGTGAAGCGAGTCAACGGCGCGCGCACGCGTCAGTCTTTTGTCGAGGAATCTTCATAGATCAATACATATCTACTGTTTTTACCCCGTTTGGCAAGACGTACTTTGCCATATAAGAAGTTCAAATTTAAACATTGTAAAACTTGGATAATTCTGGAGGTATCCAAGCCGATGTCACACTGGTCCAAGCCAAAACAAGCGCACAACGTTGTCTGCACTAGCGTAAGGTTTGCACACGTCTACCTGTGCCTCACATACTCACAATTCATTTGGGCTGAACAAACAATGTCGACGTCGAAGATCCCTAAGAAATACGGCAACGCATGGTTCACGTTGGATTCATCCGACTTGAAAGCCGCCCAGGAGTCAGGTCTCCTCCGCTCAGACTTGATTGTCGACATCGCTGACCCAGCCAGCTCAAGCTACGGCTACACATACGACCGACAGGACAACATCGGCACCGACACGCTTGGCACGCA
>JAASGO010000577.1:0-19206 GCA_023334245.1 Globisporangium cederbergense
AATCAAAGGGAACTTGGTGAGCAACGAGACTATGCCGATGCTGTCCTTGCCGAACGGGAGGAAGAACACGAGGAAGCAGAGTACGAGTATGGAAGAGGGGGCGAGTCTGCCGTCGTGACGAATGTGGAGCTGCACCCGTCACAAATGGAATCCTACCAGAGAACCATCAGCTTTCCAACCCGACCGCTGTGTTGGATCGTTGAATACGACCAAGTCTGTGAGGACGAATACTGTCTTCACTCACACCATCTGGCCGGCGTCTCGCTATGGGAGTACTACTTCAATATTTACCGTCAAGAGGCTAAAGGTTTCGTGATGACCGACGGCCTGAGCACGTCACTATCAGTGTCACACCCAAGAAGAATTGACAAAGAACTCAGTTGAGACTCCAACCATCTTGCACCCGTACAATTGTAGAAGTCATCCCCACAGAATAAGCAACACGAGATGATCCTATGAAGGCGGAGGCAATTTTACCACAAGACTGACTACAGATACTGCTCCCGCATCTCAAAGCTATGAACGAAGAAGGAGCCGTCGAGCATGGTATACAACGCCGCAATGCAGGCAGCAAAGATAGGTATCATGGCAAGCTTGCGGGATCACGTGCGCTTCGCCAGTTCAAGCCTTTCGTCGATCCTGACCTTTTACAACGCGCAGCGATTTAGCGTCTTAGGTAGAAAAACACAAAAGGCCTACACGAGGATCGTTGTTGACATGATCACTCGCTGCGCGAACACTCTGGCCATCTGGAGGCGATGCATGCTTTCCTTCAGCCGAAAATGAAGCCCAGCAGTCCCGACATTTATGTTTCGCAAGAAGGTCGGCGCACGAATTTCGACTCTGAACCAAGACGAGTTCCGAACATCGAAGCTATCCTGCTGCTGCCACACCCACGAAAACTTGTGTATACCGTACAACAGGTGAGCGGCGCGTTTGTCCGACCAACGCATGCCCACGCAGAGTCTGGGACCGTAACGTGTCTGCAGTAATCAACATCCTTCATCTCTTCTTCGACACGCAACAGGACTATCAATCTCCATGGCATGTAAGAGAGGAACGGTGCTGGGAGGCACAGACTAGTGTAAGTAGCCACTGTCTATAGTCGGCAGTGAAACGCGGTCGTGTGTGTAAAGCGAAGCACTAAATGCGCACCTGTCGTTCAATTGTGAGCCGCGGTTGTCCACATGGCTTGTGCAGTTGTTGTTCTTTTATAGATTTGGGGAGGATTTCCGCTTGGACTGTGATCTTGTTTTTTCAAACCATCTGTCTAATTGCGAGAAAAGCAAAGCCGTTGCGCCGTTTCGATATAGATTTATAGAGGGTGCACATCGTGGAAGTGACAGACGAACGTGAATACCGATGCAGCCACCAACACCAGCATCTGGCTCAACTCAAAGCTGCTCATGGAGCCCAAATGGTTGCTTCTTTGAGCTGCTTTGACATTGGAGTGTAAGCCGACAACGTTAATCACACTCCATTGCAATCCGACTGAGCACACTATGCATGAGAGCAAGCTTCACGAACGACCTCTGTGTGGTGGATCTTTTGTCAACGTTCCGATCAAATGAGACGATGGCCATGTCTCTCGCCAGCAGCAACGCCACAATCTGAAGCTGACACAAAATAATACCTGTATATTATACTTACCTTTTTATTATATTTAACATATAAAAATAAGTAAATTCTACCTTCCTATTCAATCTGAAGCCGTTATGTTAACACAGGAGGTTATCAGCCATGCTCCGGATGTCTTTGCCGCCGCTCGCGTCTCGTGCATGCTGCGCGGGCGTAGGCAACCTGCTCTATGGCGCGCGTCCGAATACCCGCTGCCCTTTCTCCATGTCACCTCCCGCCCTCTCGCTCTCACTGACTCTCTTTAATGCGGAGTTGTAGCGAAACGTGCGCTAACCCCGCACTCTTTCAGCGTCATTTCCGAATCTTCCGCGTCGCGAGCAAGCCGTTCTCACCAGCCTAGCATCTCTTCTCTACCTGCACGATGAACGCCTGGAAGCTCGCCATGTCCATGGCGCTTGCCGCCTTCTGCCACGCCGAGGCGCTCTCGTTCAAGGACTCGACCTCGTCCGACTCGACTGACCGTCCGGGCATCTGCAAGGACACGCCCGAGTGCAGCAAGGGCTACGAGTGCGTGGCGCTGCAGACCACGCGCGACTCGACCGTCGCGGTCAAGCAGTGTCTGCCAAAGGAGAACGAGTCGGATGTGTGCGCCGGTCAGCTCGCCGGCCTCTGCCCGACGTTCTCGTCCTGGAAGGCGCCGTACAATGCGATCAGCAGCGTGTGCACATACAAGCCAGCTGAAAATTGCGCCAAGAACACGACTGGCGAGAGCGTCAAGGGTGAGCTCATGTGCGTCGCCGGCGCCAAGGACACCTCGGGTAAGGAGATGGACGTGATCTACGGCTGCGTCGACTACGACCCGAAGAACAAGAAGCTGCTCTTCGGTGATTCGGACAGCGCCTCGAAGCTCTCCAAGACTCTCAAGACCGCTGACGTGCTCAGCGAGTCGTGTCTCAACACCGCCGCTAACAGCACTTCGGGTCTCCTCTGCTCCGGCCAGGGTACGTGCTTGACCACTTCGGTCGGCGCGCTCAAGTACAAATGCAAGTGCAACGTCGGCTACGACGGTGACTACTGCGAGGACGTCGTGTCGAACAAGTGCGCGCTCCCAGGTCAGTGTGCCACCGGCGTGTGTAACCTCACCACCAAGGTCTGCGAGTGTGCCGCCGGCACTACCGGCGACCAGTGCTCGGAGTGTGACGCGACCTCAAGCGACGCTTGTAACGGCAAGGGCAAGTGCGCGAGCAAGAAGTGCACGTGTGACGATGGATGGGAGGGTCTCCAGTGCACCAAGCAGGTGAAGAAGACCGTCAAGACTCCCACCGCGTCCAACGACACCATTACCTCGTCGTCCAACACGAGCGTCCCCGACAGCGCTGCCTCTGCCGCCAAGTCTTCCCTTGGGCTCGCCGTGACTGTGTCGTCGATTCTCCTCATCGCTCTTCTCAATTAGGGCTCTCACGCAAGAGAGAGATTCGGTCGTTTGTTTTTGTCACACACACCCCGTTCACTAGAGATGATCTTGAAAGTAAAGATCGCATTTTCGACAGTAGCTTATTAAAAGTTGCGCGACAGATGCGATAAATCAAGACAACGCACATACAATAGATCCATGTACCATCATCAGTGTCGTTCATGCGCTCTTGCGCTGATGTGTTGTACAATACACATGCGTCTCCCGAGGCCATTTTCACCTCTCACCTGCTCGGTCACCTGGTCGAAGCCGCGCGTTGCACTACAACTTATTCACAGGGGCGTTTTAGAATGAGACAATCAGCATTAAAATGACGAACAGGCACAAGCAGCGAAGCCATTACTTCAAAAAGCAGATCTTATGGGCATGCATGTTGGAGTACTGGCTTCGCTGCTTGTGCCTGTTCAGCGATAGCTCTCCATACATTATCACAAGATCTTCTGTTTAGAGAGCTACCGTCCGGCTGCTCGGCTGCCCGCCGTCGCGATCTTCCTGCCACAAATCAATTTCCGCTCTCAAGAGCACCCGAGACTCGGTTCACAAGTCCAGCAACAGCAAACAAGATCACCAAGTCCAGCAAACAAATCCAAGCAAACCCAGCAAACTTCAAGATGCAGTTTATGCTGCTCGTGCTGCTCGTGGGCTCCTCGGCGCTCTGCCTGCTCAGCGGGCTGCTCATCGCATACTTGCGCTTCCACCGCTACGAGGCCTTCAAGGGCGACGCGAGCGCGGCGCGCAAGCTCATCCTCCCAGCCTTCGAGCCGCTGCTCTGGCTCGTCTCGAGTGTCAACCTGCTGCTCATGTTGTCCTTCAGCGTCATGCTTGGAAAGAGCCGCGAGCTCACGCAGGTGCCGCTCATGGTCTCCGAGTGCGTCTACGCGGCGCAGCAGTTTGCCGTGTTCGTGGTGCTCGTGCTGCTGCTACAGAAGAGTGTGTCGCTGCCAGCGCTGCGTCGCACAGTCGTCATCACCCTGCTGCTGTCGACGTACGTGATCCCAGTGGTATGGTTCGTGCACCGCCTGGCTCATGGCCCCAGCGACCCAGCGGATCTCCATATCGACATGGCCGAGGTCGTCATCGTGATCACCAGGCTCCTGGTCTTTGCGCTGCCTGGATACGTACTGTTGCACCCACCAGCGCGCGCAAGCAAGCATACCTTGCGCGAGTACTGTGTGTTCGCGAGCATCTACCAGACGCTGCTGGTCGCGAGCCAGGAAGCCCTGCAACTCCACGACCGCGGCGCTGGGAACAGTAAGATCCAGTACACGCTTGTGTGTCTGAGCCAGTGCTGGGGTCTTCTCAGTCCGCTCGTGATCTGGCGCGTACTCAAGGCCGACACGGAGCACTGGCGCGGCCTCGGGCACAGCGCCTACCAGCAGCAACAACAACACGCAAGCAACAATGCAAATGCAGCGCACATTATCCTTGAGCGTATCTCGTCCGAGGGGCTCCACGTGCTTATCGAGATGCACCGCAAGCACGTGATCGACTTTGCGTATCTTGAGTTGCGCGAGCGCATCGGCGTCGGTGCGAGCTCCACGGTCTTCCACGGCCTCCTGTACTCCAAGATCGTGGCCGCCGTCAAGGTCTACACGCCCTCTGAGTTCACGGACGAAGTGGTCGCGAGCTTCTCCCATGAAGCTGCCTTGTGCGGTTCGCTGCACCACCCGAACATCGTCAAGTTCTACGGCATGTGCGTCTGCCCGCCAACCATTTGCCTCATCTCGGAGCGCTGTCGTGGGAGCCTCGACCAGGTCACCAAGGTTATGGCCAGCAATGATGGAGGACGTTTTACGTCCTCACTCAGCCAATTCCAGCAAGTTCAAGCGTCCACCAGAGAGCAACACGAACAGCTGCTCGTGAACCTGGGCTTCATGCTCGACGCCGCGCGCTCGGTGGCCTATCTGCATAGCTTCTCGCCTGCCTTCGTACACCGCGACATCAAGCCGGCCAACTTCCTCGTGGACTACCGGAACAACGTCAAACTCACGGACTTTGGCGAGTCGCGTTGCTTACCTCGTGCTCAGATTGCGTCGCACAATGCGAGCAACCTCAGCAAGGTCGCTCGACCAAGAGCAGCAACAACAACAGACGATGGTGATGACGTCGAGCTCCCGTCGTTAACCACCGGAGGTTCGCTGAGTTACTCACCACCACCTCTGAACCACTTGAAGGCTGGTGCTACTCAGCTTACAGTCAAGGGCACCGTGGACTATATGGCGCCCGAGATCATCCAGGGACGGGCGGGCTTTGCGGCCTACGGCGAGGCCGCCGACGTCTACGCGCTCGGCATGACCTTCTGGGACATCCTGTACCCGCTGCGCGACAAGTTCCCGGGGCTCAATAACAACCACCTGCACATCTTCCAGGCTGTGCTCGACGGCCAACGACCGCAGTTTTTCACCGACGCGCAATCGGGCTTTGAGCTCGTCCATGACGAGCTGCGCCGCGTGATCCAGATGACATGGGCCCAGGACGCGCACGCGCGGCCCTCGGCGCAGTACGTCGTGACAATGCTCGAGCGCATTCAGGAGCACGAGTGCGCGCGCTTCGCTGGCGCCTTCCGCAAGCAGATGCTCGCCCAGAGCGAAGGCCAAAGTGGGGTGTGTAGTCTCGAGGTCGCGTTCAATACTCTCACGCAGACCACAAGCCTCACAGGTGCCCACGCCGTCGCGAAGATGGTCGAGCTCAAGGTGGTCAAGTGTTCTATGGAGGCCATCCGCCTGGGCAACATGCTCATGGATGCTGGCGTGTTGCACCACCTCAAGCACTCGCGACCGTTCGAAAATTCCGAGGACCAGCTCTACTTCTTCGACCAGTACTGCATCAAGCTCTACGACCCCATTGCGATCCTCGAGGACCGTACCAGCGACTCTAAGGTCTATCACAATGGCGGACTGGACTCGAACTGTAGTAGCCAGCCTGACGGAACGACCAAGGCGAAGACTGCGCGGATGAAGCAGTTGTTCACACGCCAGTGGACGAACCACAGCAACCGCGCGCTGTTCTCGCGCATTGCTGGGGTCAAGTCCCACGAGCCTGACACAAGCGAGGATCCCATTATTGCTGCTGCTGAGAATGGCTCAAGCTCTGCTCGTACTGTTGGGCCAGTAGTGAACGAACCGGAGTTCCACCAATGTCGGTGCCGCAAGCTCAGCCAACGGATCGAAGAGCCACGGAAGTCGGTGCGCCACAAGTTCCGACAAAAATTCAAAGGTACGACGGTCATGCTGCTCGAGGACCATACACTCACGGCCACGTTGCTGGCCGACGGCTGCGACGATGACGACCCGACTGGCATCGCTGGTGGTATTGCTACTGGTGGGGGTGGCGGCGCTGCGGCCGTGAGTGCGAATGAGAGCACGCTGCGCGAACTGGTTGCAGCTGCTGTCACGGCGGCCAAGATGAAGGAGAAGCGCATGGTGCGCTTTGCGGCCCCAGGGTTTCTCCTGCGACGCCCTCTGGGATCGAATACTGCAGTGGATGACGATGTTGATGATGCTAACGAAGAGACCGCGCAGCATAGCTACGAGCAGTGAGCTCGTAGTAGAGCTGGTTCCAGGTCTTCAGAGCTGTAGGAAGTCGAATATATCACTTCTCCACGTTCAAGCTTATTGAGCTATTGAGCTATTTGATTGTACCCCGTCATCTTTCGCTGGGGCGACTGCACTTCGATGATAGAAAATTGCCGCAATCTCTGGGACGCATTCGCTTAGGAAGATGGAGAAGCTCAGACTCGCGGGCTCCCACACGTCGGCCTTTTGGCACTCGCACGGCACTTCCGCCTCGTCAGACGTCAGCGAAGTACGGAAGCCCGCCCGATCACGTTGGCGGGCTTGGAGAATCCGGGCTTGTCATCTCCCTCGCATACAGAACTTCCATGCTCTATCTCCCTGTAGCAATCGATGGCTTCAAACTGCGAGTGTCTAGGACAATCCTAAAAGTCCCCTCCAGCTTGTTTCGAATCGTTTATCCAGTCGACTTGACAGCCTCTGGGCGACGATGAGTGCGATTCTTTTGGGGGAATCCGGCCGTCGCCGGAACGCGCGGTGTTGTGGGAAGAATTCCGACGTCCTATCCGACTTCACGTCGCCTAACGGTGCAGCTATTCCCAGGAGGAGCACTATCCACGCATCTACGCCGAAAAAGCTTTTGCTTCGTGCCTCATGCGTGTTTCAAAAAAGATGAATGAATGGGACACCTGACTGCTAACTGAGAGTAGGTCCCACAGTCACCCAGCAAGCACCGCATTGCGAGTCAGTCCCAATTTAGTTCCCGCCCGTGTCAATCGCGCCTCGATAAAGTTTCGATGCTTCAAACTCTCGCTCGCTCGCTCGACTATTGCTGATCCACCAGGTTGAATTCACGTACAGTGAACAGGCAGTTCATTCTCTGATGGGATCGAAAACAGAGCCAACGAGCTGGGCAAAAGCCCAGGAAGTCAGGTCCCTACAGGCTCCGACATGTTCAAAGGAGACCACGTTGCTCGTCGTCAGTTCTGACGACAAAGAGTCGACCAAATGGTGGCGCTAGCGGGAGTGGAGCTGGCAAAGGCTCGAGACGACTTGGAGGATATTCCGACAAATGCACGTCTGACCCGACCAAGCGCTGCGGTAATGACTGGCGCCGAGACTATTTGCGATGCTCACGGGTTAGCTGGAGGCCAGCATGACTTCATTCTTCTGATCCGGTGGGGTCGCACTGGAAAAAAAGCACGCAAACTTGCGCTGCTTGCAAATGTTTGACGTCTCAGAACTCGCGGTGGTAGGTAGGTAGGTCCAGACTCCATACTTGAGCCAGATGAATTCAGAGGAGCACCCAGCACACAGCATCCGACATTGCTCAGTTCGAATTCGCGAATTCTTGTTCCTCGATGGTCCATCGGACAACGCTTTTCTCTTTCCAGCGTCTCAGAAGCGTTTCGGCGCCTGCCTCAGCAGCTCATATCTTGTGAAGCAAGGCCCAGAGCAGAGCCGTCGTCAATGTCTGTAGCTTGCCTCCTGAAGATTCTGCTCACGCGGTATTTTTTAGCGCCTCGAGTGGCACCTGTGTCTAATGAGCTACTCGCTCGCCCACGCTCTCTCAGGCGATCGATCACCTCTTGCGACCCACTTCCGTCGCGAAATCCAAATCTGTTGTGATGTGCGAACTGAAAGTCACGCAGTCCTCGACGGGGGCAGACTATCAAGAGAAGGCCACCAGCACGTACAACACGCTCGCTGATCTCTCAATAAAATGGTTCCCATTAAAAACAAAAGAAGTAAAATGCTGGCTCTTTGGAACTTGCTCAGAAGCCGCTGGGCAGCGGTTAGCGACAAAGCTGAACTCGTCGGACGGGAATGGCTGATCACTCAAGCAAGTCACTCTCACTGAGGGCGGGGAGTGTCGCTGTGGCCATAATCGCGCGCTATGCGACTTGGCTCTGTGAAGAGGCGCCGACACCGTCGGAGCCTGGTGTTTAACGCCCCTTGTCCGACTTTTTGTTTCTATCCGCAACCAGCTCATGACATGCCATGTCCTTGGTGGCGATCTTCAGCGATCTCTAGCTCTTCGGATCTCGCTTGTATCTCCAAGGGATCCACGGCTTTCATGGTGTGAGTCAAGCGTGAACGGCGTTTCATCCTTTAACAGTCGGCGCTTCTGATTCGCCGCATCAGCAATCCCCCTCCGGTTTCAAGATCGTTTCCGTCTCCTCTTGTTAAAAAAGGAGCACCTCACCTCCCTCAGCTCATCTCAGCACAACGTGGCTTGCCACATGCTGACGTTCTCCACCAGTGTTCCGTTCACTCGCTCTCCTCAGTTGGTTCCTTTCAACTGCCGCTTGCATTCCTTCAGTCCTCGTCACGCCTCTCAAAATACTAGATACTCGGAGGAGGATAAAATATATAATGCCGCTGCTTTTTTCTCGAAAGAAATGCGCAGAAGAACAGTTTCGCTGTTGTGTAACCACCGACCGGTCGCCCACAGCCATATCCCATCCGTGCCCCTTGGTGTGGAGACGGCACCCTTTAAAGCCCAGCACACCAAAGAGCAGACCAGCCAGCCAAGAGCGGACCGTGACTGCCTGTGTGACTGTATGGCCATTGCCTGATCGTCGCTCATACCATACACGAACAACAGCCTCCAGTCTGCCGATCACCTCGCCATCCATCTAGACAAGGATGCCTCAGATGCGCAGTGTAGCGCTCTACATCGCGGTCGTGACAGCCTCGGCCGAGTCGCTCCTAGGAGATCCCATCGTCGACGGCGGTGATAACAGCAAGAGCTCCTCCGTGCAAGTCGAGACCATCAGACAGCGGTCCAAGCGCGCGTTGTATACCCAGGTCTTGCTACTCTGCGGCTACGGCTCCATGTTCCTCCTCTGCGTCCTGCTCATCACGTACATGCGAATCAAGCGCCATGACGCCTTCAAAGGGGACGAAAAGGCCGCGCGCAAGATCATCCTCCCAGCCTTCGAGCCACTGCTCTGGATCCTCGCAGCCGCCACAGGCACCTACGTCGTGTTCTTCTGCACGACGCTCACGACAGACTACTACATCGAGTACCCGCCCAAGCGCGACGTCGAGATCTTTTATGCTGGAAGACAATTCATGTTCGTGATCGTGCTGGTATTCATGTTGCAGAAGAGCGTATCGCTGCCAGCACTACGACGAGCAGTCATCATTTCACTCTTCCTAGCCACGTACACAATCCCGATCGTCTGGGTGCTGACGGAATATTACGACCCGACGGGACCCGTAGTGTACTGGGGCCAGGTCGTGAGCAGGTCTCTTCTGCAGAGCTTCTTCATCTATGTGTTCTTCCGACCGCCGGGGAGAGCTCAGAGGAAGCCGCTGCGCCAGTTCTGTGTCTTCGTGTTCATCTACTACGCGATCTCGATGCTCACGCTGCTCATCACACGCTTCAAGCTCAAGGCTATATCTGCCACTTGCGGCTACATCGCCATGGTCTGGGCGAGTTTCTGTCCGTTGCTCATCTGGCGCGTGCTCAAGGCGGACACGGAGTTCTGGCGCGGGCTCGGACAGAGGGCATGCTCGTTCCAGAGGATGGGCAACCAGCAGGTCCACATTGACGAGCGGATCTCCTCGCGAGGACTGCACCTACTGATCGAGATGCACCGCAAGTTTGTCATCGATTTCGCGCACCTGGAGCTCAAGAAGAAGATCGGCGTGGGTGCCAACGCGGTCGTGTTCAACGGCGTCCTGAACTCGAGCATCCCGATCGCGGCCAAGGTGTACACACCGCAGAACTTCACCGAGGAGACCGTCGCTGCTTTTTCACATGAGGCTGCTTTGTGTGCCACGCTGAACCACCCGAACATTGTCAAGTTCCACGGGATGTGCATCTGTCCACCGACCGTGTGCCTTGTATCCGAGCTCTGCCAGGGGAACCTCGAGGACGTCATGATCGCGATCTCCAGTCGCGAACAATCCTCAAATCGGCAACAGGAGCTGATCAACATCGGGTACATGATCGACGCCGCACGGGCGCTTGCGTACATCCACAGCTTCTCGCCGCCATTCCTGCATCGCGACGTGAAGCCCGCAAACTTCCTCGTGGACGTCGAGAATAACGTCAAGCTCACGGACTTTGGAGAATCGCGGTCTCTACCTCGCCAGCGGATCGCTGAACTCCAGGAACAGCACAACAGGGACAACAATGTGCATGCGGCTGTACTTCCGACGATCAAGATGACAGTCACGGGTACAGTCGACTACATGGCGCCCGAGATGATCAGCGGACGAGCGGGGCTGGCCACCTACGGTGAGGCTGCGGACGTATACTCACTCGCGATCACGTTCTGGGACATCTTGAGCCCCGGTCGCGACCGCTACCCTCGGCAGCAGTGCAACCCGATGCTGATCTTTGAGACCGTCGTGGATGGAACCCGTCCGGACCTGGACATCTCCATGCACTCACGACTGCGTGAGCTCATCGCGAACTCCTGGCAGACTGACCCATCATTGCGACCTTCAGCGAGAACCATCGTGTCGCAACTGGAGGCGATCCAGGAGGAGTTGCTTGCCACATTCGCGAGCGACCTTTGCAACGACTTTGACCAGAGTGGCCTGCCGCACCGGTCGCCGAGCCCCTGTCACGAAAAGTATTTCACGGGCGAGTACGCGATCGAGAAGATGCAGGACTTTGAGTACGTGGGCACGTCCTGTGAGGGAATCCGCATGGGCTGCGCGCTCATGGACGCGGGCTTCCTGCACCATCTGCACCACTCGCAGGGCTTTGAAGACAACGACTCGATGTACTTCTTTGACGAGGAGAACGTCAAGTTCTGTCAGCCGTTCGCGATCTTGGAAGCCGATTTTACCGAGGACTCGGATGGCTCATGCAGCTCCGGCGAGCTCCAGGCCATGGACAGCTTCACGTCGTCCACGCGCAAGGTTGGCGGTACGAAGCGCATCCTGTCGCAGCTCACCGCGAGCCTCACGTCGTCCGGAAAATCGCACAGCAAGTCGTCGTTCCTGAGCAATAGTATGAGCAACAGCGACATGACCGACTCATCGTCCGAGACCAGCGACCGGTGCCAGTGCCCGCGCTTTGGGCGGCGCATGGAGATGCTTGGGCGTCAACCGCGGCGCCACCGCCACCGGCGGCAGCAGCGCGAGCAGCAACAACAACAGCGCGCGCAGCTGATCCTGCGGCGCAAGTGCCCGCCCATCATCGAAGAGGACAACACGCTCGAGCACAAGTTGCTGGAGGACGATGAAGAGATAGAGAGCGAGGGTGGTGCGCCCTCGCCCCTCGAGCGGCGCAGCAGTCAGCACGTTGCCGTGACGATCGCAGCATAGCATTAGATCCACACACAAATCAAAGTGTGTTCCCGTAAAAAATGATGAAAATGAGCTGGCGCCATTTTTTGATCAAATGATTCTGATTGGACAATCAATTTCAATATTATTGCATTATCGCATTTTATTGGCTGATAAAGTACAAAAAGTCTATATTTAGTGACACCAGTGACAGCCACATTGTCATTCCTGTCAATCAAAGAAAGTAGCACTAACAAGAGTGAGCAAGCAAGCACCAGGATGGCGTCGACCGAGTGCCCGATCTGCAACCGCCACGTGCGCACGGAGAACCTGGAGCTGCATGTGGAGGCGTGTCTGCAGAAGAGCAGTGCGGAGGAGAAGCGCCGCAAGCGCGCGCAGGAGCTTGCGATGCCGCTCTTCTCGCCTATCTCGTTGAGCAAAGGGGCATCACAACTCGCAGCCACCAATTGTCATGGTGGTGGTGCGATGTCTAATGGACAGCAGCAGGCACGGCGACATTCGTTCCCTAGTGTCCCCGCCATTCCATCGGGAAATGAAGCTACGAAGACAAGCAGTGCGTTCCCGTCGCCTGTCCAGTCGAAGAAACGCAAACGCGAGCCGCCAGCGACGTCATCAGCGCCACTGGCCGAGCGGATGCGGCCAACGAGCCTGGACGATCTGGTTGGCCAGGAAGAGCTGCTGGGACCTGGAAAGCTCCTCTCATCGCTCATCCATGCAGACCGCGTGCCCAACATGATCCTCTGGGGGTGAGTCCATTGTCTGTGTGAATGCTTGTGACAAGCTATGTAGTAACGATTTCTCTGAGTGTGTCTCTAGGCCACCTGGCTGTGGGAAAACGACGCTTGCGCACGTGATCTCCAAGCGCACGGGCTCCAAGTTCCTCGTGCTCTCCGGCGCGAGCTCCAACATGGCAGACATCAAAGAGGCAATTGAGAAGGCCCGGGGCGAGAGGAAGATGTTCCGGCGCCACACGATCGTCTTCGTCGACGAGATCCACCGCTTCAAGAAGAATGTGCAGGTACACTAAGCGATTTGTTCAGTACTGATAGAGACTGATGCGAGCCATTGACAGTCTTGAACTGCTTGTTTACTGTGAACAGGACATCTTCCTGCCGTCCGTGGAAGAGGGGACGATCACGCTCATCGGCGCGACGACTGAGAACCCGTCGTTCGAGATCAACAACGCGCTGCTCAGCCGCTGCCGCGTGTACGTTCTCAAGAAGCACTCGACTGAGTCGATCCAGAAGATTCTTGAGCGCGCCATCCAGGACCCCGTCGCTAGTGGACTGCAGTCATTGATTAACAATGGTATCAATGATGATCAGTTTAATGACGGCGATAGTGATGAAGCAGCATCACTGCCAAATATCCAGGCTGATGCTGAGGCGCTTGACTACCTGGCAACGCAGAGCGGCGGGGACGCGCGCGTGGCGCTTAACTGCCTCGAGATGGCCGTACAGACAGCGTCCTGTGATGAGCACAACGTCGTGCGCGTCACGGAAGCGCACGTGCGCCACTGCTTCGCGCACAGGCAGACGCTCTTCTACGACCGCAACGCGGACTTCCACTACGATCTCATCAGTGCCTTCCATAAGTCGATCCGCGGCAGCGACGACAACGCGACGCTCTATTGGCTTGGGCGCATGCTCGAGGGCGGCGAGAATCCGCTGTACATCGCGCGGCGCATGATCCGTATCGCGAGCGAAGACATTGGACTGGGCGCCCCCGAGCTATTGCCGCAGGCTGTCGCAGCGTACCATGCTGCGCATTACGTCGGGATGCCAGAGTGCGATGTGGCACTCGCCCAGTGCGCGACGATGCTGGCGCGCGCGCCAAAGTCCGTGGAGGTGTACAAGGCGTACAACCTCGTGAAGCAGTCGATCAGAGAGTGGGACGGCGGCGCGCAGCCTGATGTGCCGCTGCACCTGCGCAACGCGCCAACGAAGCTCATGGAGGACCTCGGATACAAGAAGGACTACAAATACAATCCGGACTACACCGACGAAGAGCTCACGGACCAGACGTACCTGCCCGACGAGCTCCTGGGTACAAGCTTTTTCCATTCAGGCTCCGACAATAGAACCAGCAGCGAGAGAAAGTGAGTCCAGCTCATTGAAAGAGATCCGGTGGGGACTTCAACGCCCTCAGCTAAGCTCTTCATTGGCTCACAGTAGTGGCGTAGAAGAATGACGCGCATCATCAACGAATTGCCATCGTCTCTCGATTGAGCGAACAGAATAACTCGAGAGCATTGGGTTCATATTCGCTGGTGGTGAGGCTCTAAGCTCACGAATGTGGAAAAGCAAGAAAGACCGCCGTGTGCGTGTATTTGTGCGCACATCCTCATCGAGAGACGCGACTTGTTCCACCAATGGTGGTGACACCTGCGTTATCGCGAAAACGGCTCTTGTTCTCGCCTGTGAGGACAGCCGAAATGGAAATTCATGTACTGCTTTGCAAGAGCAACGACTCGACTCGACTCACAAACGTTCGCGTTCCGGATGGCGCGAATGGAACTGAATATGCCTGCTGTTGCAAGCTGGTTGTTGTTGTTGTTCGCTTTGCGAATGAACGATGATGGAGATCGTGGAAAGATAGAAGAAAGCATGTACGCGAAACGAGAATTCAGTCGCCACTTGAGTGCACGAGAAAGAACGCTCCAATGGGACACCCGCATGGATCTCTTTGGTCGAGCTGACTTGTTCCTTGATGCCCGTGGCCACGATGGCCGTTCACCTCACCATAGCATTCTCGATTCTGCTCTCCAGTCACTAGCACCACCACCCAAGTCAAGTTTCCAGTTCCACTTAAAGATGTCAAGTATTGCTCCTACTACCACCACCTTAACAGCTCCAGTCCCTACTCCTGACCCCAACGCCGCAGCCGCAAAAGCCCAGGCCATGCAGGCGCTGCTTGCGTACCTCTCCAAGCGCTTCGACGTGCTGCAGCTCTTCCTGCTCACGGGCTACGGCATCATGTTCACTTTGTGCGTCGTGCTGATCCTGTACTTGCGGTACAACCGCAACTTTGCGCTCAAGGGCGACGCTGGGGCGGCTCGGAAGATCATCCTCCCAGCCTTTGAGCCGCTACTCTGGATTCTAGGTGCCGCCACGGGCTGTTACACGCTCTTCTTCTGCACGGCGCTGGCCACGAACTTCTACACGACTGACATCTCCAAGCTCGCGACCGAAGCGTTTTACTCCGGACGGCAGTTCGTGTTTGTCATCGTCGTGGTCTTTATGCTCCAGAAGAGCGTGTCAATCCCAGCATTACGGAGGACAGTGCTCATCTCCTTTTTGCTCTCGACGTACACACTACCCATCGTCTGGTACATGGTCACGTATGGAGACCCGGAGGACTTTTACTGGATACTCACGATCTCCAGAGCGCTCCTGCTACTATTGTACACGTACGTGCTCATCCACCCGCCAGGACGGGCGAGCAAGCGCTCGCTGCGCGAGTTCTGCCTCTTCACGTACGTCTACTACGCGTTACTCTTCATCTACAACGAGATGTACCACGAGAACAAGACGGACCTAGGATTCAACCTCACGTACGTGAACCTGCTCTGGGGCTCACTGTGTCCTCTGGTCATCTGGCGCGTGCTCCAGGCTGACACCGAGTACTGGCGTGGAATGGGTCAGCGCGCGACGGCGCTCCAGAGTTTCTTCCGACAGAAGCACAACATCAACGAGCACATCTCGTCCCAGGGTCTCCACGTGCTCATCGAGATGCACCGCAAGTACATCATTGACTTTGCGTACCTGGAGCTTCGTGAGCGGATTGGCATTGGTGCGAGTGCGATCGTGTTTAATGGCGTGCTCCATTCCAATACACCAGTAGCAATCAAGGTGTACACGCCCAGTGACTTTACTGAGGAGACGGTCGCCGAGTTCTCCCATGAAGCCGCACTGTGTGGCACGCTGCACCACCCGAACATTGTCAAGTTCTACGGCATGTGCGTCTTCCCGCCGACGATCTGCCTCGTGTCGGAGCTCTGCCAGGGTAGCTTGATGGACGTCACGCTGGCTATCGCTCAACGTGAACCGAGTCCCAAGCGCCAGCAGTTCCTGATCAACCTGGGCTACATGATCGACGCTGCACGGGCTGTGGCGTACATCCACAGCTTTTCCCCCGCGTTCCTGCATCGTGATATCAAACCGGAGAACTTCCTCGTCGACAGCGAGAACAACGTCAAGCTCACGGACTTCGGAGAGTCACGAAGCATCCCACGCACGCAGATCGAAAAGAACGACGTTCTTAAAGTTCGAAGCAGCAACAAGGAGCATAAGAAGAATAGTCGGAGTGCCATGAACTCAGCAGTCCCCAAGCTTCAGCGTATCGGGAGCACAGGCTTCCTCGAGCTCTCGTCGATCGTCGCCATGTCTCCACCGGTGTCCATCGCAGCTTCGAGTCCGAAAGACCCTCATGCTCCACTGCTGCAAATGACGGTGAAGGGCACTGTGGACTACATGGCACCCGAGGTGATCAATGGCCGCGCGGGACTCGCGAGCTATGGAGAGGCCGCCGACGTGTACTCGCTCGCGATCACCATGTGGGACATTCTGAACCCAGGCGACGAGAAGTATCCAATGGTCAGTGGTGGCAGCCATTTCCAGATCTTCGAGCTCGTGCTTGACGGCAAGCGTCCGCAGCTGGACCCGAGGCTGCACGTAAGTCTCCGTGAAGTGATCGAGAACGCGTGGCAGGCTGATCCGCGCATGCGCCCGTCGGCGCAGAATATCGTCGACATCCTTGAGAGCATCCAGGAAGAAGTGGCGGCCGTGCTGGCACTGCAGGTCTTTGATGAATTAAGTCAGGACCAACCACCACCACTGCCAGTGATGCATAAGCGCAAGCACGAAAAGCATGAGGAGAGCAGCTTAGTTGCCCCTCCTCCGTCGTTTACTGGAGGGCAGATTGTCCAGTACTTAAAAGCGCAGGGGGCGGTGTACAGTAGCGAAGGTGACTCGGGCGAAGCGATTCGGATGGGCAACGCGCTCATGGACGCCGGGCTGCTGCACCACGTCAAGCACGCGCGGCCGTTCGAGGATGTGGAGGACGTGCGCTACTTCTTTGACGAAGACACGATTCGCTTCTGCCACCCGATCGCGTTCCTTGAGCCGCTCAGCCAGGAAGAAGCAGAAGCCGCAGGTGAGGCTACAAATGTTGATCCAGCATATCCGTACACTCGTGTGAATAGCTACAGCAACGTGCAGCCCAGCAAGCTCTCGATGGTATCGTCGTCGCAGACCAACAACTCCAAGTTCCAGCCAGCCAACAGTCGCTCGGACCGCACGAGCTCGCAGTCCATGTGCAATGTCACGGAGAACGGCGTGTGCCTGTGCCGCAAGCTGGGACAGCGCGTGGAGAGCGTGCTGCGCGCCAAGGCATCTCGCCACCATCACCACTTTCGCCGAAAGTTGCGCAAGAAACAACAGCCGCGCGACAAGGACACCATCAGTGGCAAAGGCACGAGGAGCGAGAGTCTGGGGCTTACAGCCAAGCTACTGCGCAAGGAGACGCACTTGGACGAGTTCGACGAGCTCAGCGGCTTTGAGACCGTCGCGGAAGCCGAAGCCAATGCTGATGAGTTAGTCTGAGAGTGAGTGGGTGTTTTTCAATAGGGAGCAAGTACGAAGCACGATGTGTTTGTGTACAGCACTCCATTGAATTAATCTTCCTGTGAAGTTGAGTCAATGGTTTGTGAACTTCGCAATGATGTGGCTGGAAATTTGCTGCGATTGGAAAGAAAAAAATGGTGTTCGACGGCTGACCAATGAAAGTGGACACTTACATTCACTCTGATTTTCCCAAAGAGCAGCTTCAGCATCAACATTTACATTATTAGACAAATATTTACTGTTTTACTACAGGTACTAGACAAACATGAGCAGCGGTGAGCCATTGCCGGTGCTCTGGCCAAGCTCGCGCTCATCGTCATCCTCATCATCATTTGTGTGCCTGTTCGGGTCGAGCGGGCGGTTGTCTTGCGCCAGCAGCGTCGCCGTGAGCACCGTGTCCTCGGGGATCGTCACATGCTTGCGCTGGAAGAGCCGCTTGGTGGACTTGACGCTCTGCAGGCGCTGCCCAAGTCGTCGGCACGTGCACTTCTTCCCAGCAATGGTCGTTAAACTCCCACCCCCGCCACCAGTATTGGTCGTCGAACCGACAGTGTGGTGTGTGTGGTGGTAACTGTGCTCAATGCTCACGGCGTCAATGTGGTAGTCGAGCGACCGGGACTCGACGCGGTCCTTCTTGCTCATGATCAGGTGCTGGTCGAGCCACTGCGGCGAGCCGCTCGTGAGCAGCGGCGAGTTGTCGCACGACTCGACGGTGCCGTCCTCCGAGTCGTGCTGGTGGCGGTCATTGTGGTGGGTGCTGCCTTCGAGAATCGCAAACGGCTGGCAGAGGCGGATGTTACTTTCGTCGAAGAAGTACATGGTATCACTGAACTCGAAGGACTTGGCGTGCTTGACGTGGTGCAGGAAGCCCGCGCTCATGAGCATGTTGCCTAGGCGCACGGCCTCGCTGATCGACGCTACGGCGTGAGTGTTCTTCATGCGCTGCACCACGACCTGGCCGCTCACAGACCGTACGACGAGTTCGTCGAGCTTGAAGAGCGCTGTGTCGAGCTGGAGCTCGTCCGAGAGCTCCTGAGCAAACATCGAGCTCACTTCCTCCTGGATACACTCCAGGGTCTGCACAATGGTCTGTGCCGACGGTCGACGCCAGTGGTCCTGGTGCCAGCTGAGCGCAAGCAGCTCACGTAAGCTTGGGTGCAGCATCGGGTCCAGCTCGGGACGAGCGCCAGCGATCACGGTCTCAAACACGCGCAGGTGGTTGTTGTTCGTGCTCGGGTACTTCTCCTTGTCCGGGTTGAGCACGTCCCACATTGTGATCGCGAGCGAGTAGACGTCTGCGGCCTCACCGTAAGCCGCAAAGCCGCCTTTCCCGTTGATCATCTCCGGTGCCATGTAATCCACGGTGCCTTTGACCGTCATCTTGACGCTCTGTGAGCGGTTCGAGCGTTGCTCCTGGGCCGAAAGCGTCTTGATCTCCGATTTACGAGCGCTTTGGTAGTTCAAGTACGGGAGTCCATCACTGGGTGTCCCGCTGTTGCTGTCAGTGTGCTCACTGTCTTGAATGATGCTTGACCTGGACCTGGACGAGTCGGACGTGTTGGTGAAGTCATCGCCACCGCAGCCTTTCACGACCTGTGGCAGACTGCGGGACTCACCAAAGTCCGTGAGCTTGACGTTCCCTTCGGAGTCGACCAGGAAGTTTCCCGGCTTGATGTCGCGGTGTACGAACGCCGGTGAGAAGCTGTGGATGTAGGCGACGGCCCGTGCGGCGTCAATCATATAG
>JAASGO010000578.1:0-19203 GCA_023334245.1 Globisporangium cederbergense
CAGGTGCATGTATGGAGGTGGTATCATGTTGTTCTGTTGATTTGTCTGAATACACACGACGAACACTCTCTTCCTTATCGTATGGGCTACCTGGCGCGCCGTTTGCACGGCCAGTTGGTTTGCGCAGCACCGTGCGTACTCGACGGCCTTGCGAACTTGTCAGTCGCTGAGCCGCTTAAGACTCCTTCGACAGCGACAGCGACAGCGAATATGACTTCGCGCTGCCTCTTGTAGCTGCTGCCAACCAGCATAACTCTGGTGATGCTACAACCAACGTATATTTTGCGTACAATGCGTTCTACGATTAGGAGCTCGAGTCTGACAGCGGCGTCCACAGCGGACGAGACGCGGCTCAGTTCACGCTACAGCGGACGATGGTGATATCGCTGATGAACACGAGAACGCAGAGTCTGCGCAAGCACGACGTGGCAACGCGGGTAAGCGACGAAGACGAGCTGATGCAGACGACAACGACGACGATAATACCTTTACGTGGGCTGTGTATGAACGAGAATTGCTGTTGTCGACTTTGAGTCACAGCAGAGCATTCGGAAGTGGGTGCGTACTGCGCCCGGCCCGTTGCAGGACGTGGTGAAGAACCAGCAGGCGACGTGCGTACATGATTTTTATTTACTTCTCTTCCAAATGCCTGCAAAAGCCTTGTGGCCGACACTATGCTACTGTACTCAGTATGTGTGGATGGACGTACAGACTGGATGCCGAGAACAGCGGGCAGTTCGTCAGCGGTGGGTCGATGACTTCTGGAGCAATGATCTCCACTGTCTTTGATGACTACCCTGGGCACTTCTATACGGCGAAGCCGAGATCCTCATTTCGCAAATTTCACAAAGGCACGGCGCGATTAGGAGCGACACCGACGTGGAGCGACGCGAGAGATCGACGACAGCCGAGCGAGCACTTCTTTTGACGCACCACCACATGCACCAGTAACAGCAGCAGCATCACTACCACTACCAGCTGTATCAACGGTCGCTAGTAACGCGCTCACAGAGAATCACAGCGACACACTCTCCGCCGTGTCATCGCCTTCGCCATCACAGCCACCACGAGTCGCCAGTCGCGAGCGCATGCTCGTGGAGATCTCCGTGACGAAATTGCCTCTAGCTTTGTGTGTGAGATGCATAATTCGTGAATTATAGCGCGTTGGCTTGATAAAAACGAATATGGAGTAAACTATGTCACAAATGGGAATGCTTTGTATACAGTTTCGTATGGGCTATCTGTATTTCTGATCACCTCAAGTGCCAACGTTACACTTCGGAAAAGCTCGCATTACAAGACAGACAAGGGAAGAAGGAAGGGAGGAAGGAAGGAAAGCAAGTGGTGGACGACGACAAGGATGCTCGTGACGTTCGTGATCGACACAAGCGCATCCATGAACCAGAGCACGAGCTCGGGCATGACGCTACTCGACTACGCCAAGTCGGCCGTCGAGCGCTTCGTGAAGCGCGTGCGCGACCCGAGCCGCCGCTACCAGCACCACTTCATGCTCATCTCGTGTGGCGGTGACACCGCGGCCGCCAACCAGCGCATCGCCGCCAGCAACAG
This sequence comes from Globisporangium cederbergense, assembly GCA_023334245.1. NCBI lineage: Eukaryota > Oomycota > Peronosporomycetes > Pythiales > Pythiaceae > Globisporangium > Globisporangium cederbergense. The sequence goes on from JAASGO010000578.1 coordinate 1,570, forward strand.
CATTAACAATGGTTCAGACGTCAACGCGCCACCGTGGAACGGCCGCGTGCGCGTGGGCTGGGACCAATCGACGAACAAGGACGCGTTCCTGAGCGAGCTCAAGAACCTGCGCGCGACGGACCTGAGCGACGTCGGCTCGGCGCTCAAGCAGGCCTTCGAGCTCATGAACCAGATCCGCCTGCAGTTCAACTGGGACAACTACGCGCTCGGCCGCACACCGTGGAATACGAACGTGGCGGTCTGCATCCTCGTCACGGACGCCACCGTGCTCTCGATGGTGGACGGCATGATCCAGGACACGCTCACGATCGCGCCATCAAGCGCCGTTGGCGCTGAGCTCACACACGAGCCCTACCGCTGGGACCAGCGACTGTTCACGATCGCGCTCAAGCTCTCGGCGGCTGTGGGCGGCGTGAAGAGCCAGTCAACCGTGCCCACGGACCTCATGGCGCTTAGCGAAGCTACGGGCGGGATGCTCTATCTGCCCACGTCCAAGTCCGCTGTGGAGCAAAGGTACGGTTCTTACAATACTACCATCATCTCCTTGGCTATCTAATCGCTCACGCTTTGATATCTTTATTGTTGTCATCGTGTAGCATTGATCAAATCATCCTAAAGCTCAAGGCCGGTGCGGTCATCAAGCTCAAGTGCGACGCAGCAGAGAGCGACGCCGACGTGTCAGCCACGCGTAATGTCATCAGTCCGATTCCAAACGGCAAAGAGTATTGCTGGCCGATCGCCGAGGCCTTCTGGCTCGACCGCAATACCGTCTCGCTGCCTTCGCGTGACGCTCACCCCACGCTCATCTTCCGCCGCACAGTCGAGACGGCGATCGAGGCCGCAACGAACCACATGCTCCTAGACACACTCAAGTTTCCAGCGGACAACTACATACTTGAGACGACGCTGAGTCCCGCGCCGCCAAGAGGTCAGCGCTGGCTCGTGTACGTCCAGGGCAGCAAAGGAGATGGCCGCCTGGGCGACCCCATTGGCTTCCTGCGAGCAGCGCCGTCCGCGGGCTCGTCGTCGAGCATCATGCTCGCACTGCTCCCGTACAATTTCCCCGCGCTCTTTACGCTGCTTGTCGAGGCCGCACGCGTGTTCCAGGCGAGTGGACAGAACATTAACTCGACCTCGGGCACGTGGATGTTCCAGGCCAAGGCGATGCCCTCATCCTGGCGCGAACTGTTCACGTCGTACATAAGCGGCTGCCCGATTTACTACTACGCGCCCTTGAAGAAGGTGCTGCGTAAGTACAACTTGCACGACATGGTGCCCGACGTCCAGGACTCGGGCCGCAGCTACCAGATCTCCAGCTACCTCAACCGCCTACGAGACCAGTCGATCGCCGAGAGCGAGAACAACAACAAACTGTACGCGCGACCAGTTTCGAGTATTGGAACCAGGAGCAATGGTGGCGTCCCTGAGTCCTCGCCATCGGCATCACCACTGGCGACACGTGACAGCGATTTCTCGCTTGACGCGGTCGCGAACATGTCGCTGCAGGATCTGTTGAAGGCGCACCACAGGAGCAAGCGGTCTTTTTTCGACAAACCCTTCCGCAATGCACTGCAGCTGCCGCTGCCTCGCGTCTCAACGAGCAAGGCTGGAGAAGATGGAGGGTCTTCGAGTCTGAGACTAGCGCCAAGCTTTCGAGCTGCGGAGGAGGACGAGAAGCACCGCCAGCCGATCGACGTGATGAGCGACTACGAATCGCGACTGATCAAGAAAGAAGCATTGAGGAACCCGCTGGGCGATCCCGAACCAGACGAGGACACGCCAGCAGGGATCCGGAGACGCCAGCTCTGCTTCAACCTCGGAAACCCGTACAAGAAGAACGCAACCAAGGTAAGCGAGCGGTGCGATGTACTGGTTGGCTCCATTGAGGCTCTTCTGTTAACTTATCATGTCGTTTGGGTATCAACAGGTCAGCAATGTCTACCAGGGAGAAGCCGCCGACGAAGCTGCCGCGCTGGGCGGTCAGTCGCCAAAGCGCCAGCGTACGAGAAAGCGCTCGTCGCAGCTCAAGCGCGAGAAGAAGCAGGCGAAGCGATCACATCGGCCACCGAGCTCTCCTTCATTCTCGTCTTCGCCTGGATCCCCATCTCGTTCTCCGAAATCTCCATCGAGTTCGCCCGTTACGTCGTCCCCAGGCATGAGTGAGAGTGGCGAGTCTCTAGTATCTGTCTCGACCGTTGGCTCCAACTACTCCGTGAAGGCCGAGACCGCGCAGATGCTCGGGATCCCGCTGCACGACGGCGACTTTGTCGAAGAAGGGCAGGACAAGAGCTTTGTGCGCTCCGTGTACGGCGTGCTCGTGGAGAACTGGGAGTCGTGGAGCACGATCTTGCGCCTGATCAGGGCGCGCACCATCACGCAGCAGGTACGTCTTTGTCTCACTCAGTCATTTGGACCCGTTGCGATTCCGTCATTCATTGTTCTCTTACTGCTCGTGTGTGTAGGAACAAGAATTCATCATGAACGCGCTCCGGTCGATGCGAGGCGGCGAGGTGGTCGTGCGCACGTACATCCAGCAGGCCATCCAGCACTCGAAACAGTTCAAGAAGTCGGCTCTGGTGGCGCAGATGCAGCAGTTGCTGGAGGAGATTGTACCTGAAGCGGTAGCAAAGGACGGCGACGAGTACAGCAGTATGCTGATGGATCAAGAGGCGACAGTGAGCTAGCTCTGCTCCGCCGACGGCTGCTCAATGATGGTGATGATGTGTGCAAATGACAAAATTTCAATGGTTATGAGGTTTGGTTGTGAGTCCTTGAGAGGTGAATGGCTGGCCGTCTTGTCTACTGGCTGCGGCTATAAAACGATGTTGTGTTTCCAGGTCTCTTCAGCATGAAAGGTCGCGAAACGACGAGAAAGCTACGATGACTGAAACGACGCACCACAGCCCTCATCAACCAGCGGTGGGGACAAACAGCCACACACGTTCATCTGGCAAGCTCGAATCCATCATCACGCCACACTGCTGTCGCTAGGCTAGTCAGAGCCTGCGCCCCAGCTGAGGCAAATGAGCAAGCACGCACCCAAAGGCGTATGTATGGTATATGCAAAGACTCTGGTTGAAGGCTATCTTACCCACTGCTACTGTGTGTATGGATGTGTAGACCAGCAATGCGGCGTCGCTGAACTTTGTCCTGCGCGAGCTCGACAAGTACGACCAGAATGAGACCAGCAGCAGCGTGTCTGCTGTCGGTGGTGACGGTGGTGTTGCTGGTGCCAACAAGACTGCCATCGACCTGAAGGTCCTCCGTCATAGTAGCAACCCTATCACGAGCAAGTCGGGGAAACTCGGGGCTTTGGCGTCCTCAGCCACCAAGAAAGCACCAAATGGTAAACCAGCGAGTCCAGTGAAGAAAGGACTGAGCAGCAGTGGCGTTGGATTAGCAGCGTGGCTCGAGAGCCGAGTTCCACGAGACAGAGTCGGCTTTCCAGGCATCGAGCCTTCGTACCTTGGTGGTGTTGATACGAGCCCCACTGGAGGGAGTCGCTGTATTTCAGAGAGCTTCCTGCCGCTCTGGTGCTTCTTGGATGTGGAGCAGCAGCTCACAGACGAACCTCGGGAATGGCTCAAGCGCGGTCCGATCAAAGCTGTCGCGTTACCCATTGACGAAGAGACTAGAGCGACTGGCAACTGGTCGGGCTGTATGGTGATCGCGTTCGAGGCGCGCTTGGACAGATACATCGTCTCCTGGTCGGCTGGCAAGCGTGTGGGCTCTTCTGTCGTACACCGCAGTATGATTTGTTTTGAACAAGACAACAAGGAGGACTTTGCTGCGCGGCTAATGCAGGCAATTGAAAGACGAGACCAAGCGGAAGCTTTGCTGCGCGAGTCGCTCTACGTGGAGAGCATGCCGCTGAGCTTCGAGATTCAGTTAGACTCGGACACAATCAGCAACATCCTGAGCCTGACACTGTCGTCGTCGATCCCACCTAACGCAGGCACGTCGTCGCTCCTGGAAGAGGTCAACAACGCGTACATGCATACGATGAACAAGCTCATCTTCGACTCCAACGTGGACGACCTGAAGCTCGAGTTTCCAGACCTGACGCTGCCCAAGAGAGAGCTCTCACCCCCTCCTCCACAGTGCGGGGTCGTGGCAATCGCGAGATACGACTACAACCACCGGTTTCTCAGCATCTCGAATGATAAATTCGTGAACCTGCACTTTGCTGTTAGCGCGCTGCTGGACGTGCGCAAGAGCTGTGTAGAGGTAGAGACCCAGCGTTTCCTGCTGGACCAGCAGCCGACGGAGATCAGCTTTGGTGACGTGCGCGCGACGCCCAAGAGTATCACGCTGGGCGAGTTCAGCTCCATCCACGCGCAAATGAGCCACGCGGCGTTGCGATCTATGCGCGACAACTGGACGCGGCTGGCGGCGAAGCGCATTCAGTTCCACTTTGGTCAGGCGCAACACCCGCTATACAACATTGCCGAGTCGAATCGTCTGCGGTACCTGGAGACGCACACGCGCAGTTTCCTGCAGCGCGTGAACTACATGGTCGAAGACACGCTACGGTCCCTCATCCATCAGAACTTCAGGGGGTACATGACACTCATTGAGGACATGGCGGGCTTCAACGTCGAGGTGCTGAGTCCCAACAATGTGCGCGTCTCGCCACTCCAGCCACATGTTGGGTCTCAGCCAGGTGCAGCTGAACAGGAGGACGAATCCCACTTCATCCCAACACACCAGCCCATGTTCAGGCTCGAGTTGCTCATCTCGCCCGAGAAAAGGCTGCTGAATCAAGATCAAGTGGACCAACGCGCGTTGGAGATCCGCGAGTGGTGCCTAGCGAATGCCCAGGACCGACAGGCGCAGTGCCCCCTCGATCCCATTGCCATTGAAGAGGGGTACCAATTCGAGTACGCGACGAGCCCCGCAGACTTCCAGGAAGCCATCGTCTCGCAGTTTGACGTCGCGTTGCAGCGGCTGCGGTCCTTGGAGCTCGTCGAGCGGGTCGTAATGGACCGTATCTTCTGGCCCAATCAGGACTGCATCGCGTGCTTGGAGACGAGCGCTGAGATGGTCGCAGAACTGCATCAGCATGTCGGCGATGCCGTTGCGAGGGCCACAAAGCCGCTCATTGAGTACCACGCGCAGTTCGACAGCTACATCCCGCTGCTCAACATGAACGTCGACGAGTACCTGAAGACAATCATCAAGCTACAGCCAACCGCAGGTTCAGCCTCAACGCCTCGTGATGACGGCAGTGGTGACGACAAGGAAATGCCATCGCTCGTGCCTCCGGTGGAGCTGAACGAGCTTCGACGACTTTTGAACTACCATCGTGATCAGGAAGCGAAGATCCTGGCCACGATCCCGTCACGGGCGGTGAACCTGGGACTGTTCCTGGTCGACCTGACGAACATTCGCTTTACATTGGCGAAGAAGCACCACGACAGCTTCACCAAGTTACTAGAAGCCCAGGCGGGCTATTGTTTTCAGGTCGCAGCGCGGATCATGACCAAGTTTGAGGAGATCAACACGAACCTGGCGGCCACGCCCAAGGACATTGAGGGCCTCACTGCTTTACAGGAATACATCACGGGCATCCCAGCGCTGATGCAGCCGCTGCAGGACGAGATCACGCAGATGATGAAGGACAACGGGCTCATCGACGAGTTCCACCACTACGTCAGTGACGAGCACCTGCGGCTCACGTGGAACGTGCAGGGTTGGCCGACCAAGATCACGGCGCAGAGCTCGCGCTTCAAATGGGCGCTCGAGGAGCGCAAGAGCAAGTTCGCCAAGCAGATGGAGTCCGAGCAGGAACGCTTCGAGAAGACGCTGACTACGCTCTTGGAAGAGATTGAGAGCTTCTCGCGGTACGACAACCTGGCGTTCGTGGACGACGTGGCGCACCACGCGATGACGGTGCAGAAGAAACTCGAGCAGGCACAGCAAGACGCGATGCTCTTTAATAGTAGAGAGACGCTTTTCGGGAAGGACGTGACATCGTACGACACGCTCTCGCTCGCCAAAAAGAACTTTGAGCCGTACAACCAGCTCTGGGCCACGTCGTTCAACTGGATCCAAAGCCGCAAGAGCTGGATCCAGGGCAGCTTCACGGACATCAATGCCGAGGACGTCGAGAAACTTGTGGATACGTACAGCACGGCGATCCAGAAGGCTTCCAAGTTTTTCAGCAACAACGGCAACGAAGCATGCACGAAGATCGCCGAGACTGTGAAGGAACAGATCCTGGTCTTCAAGCCGTACGTGCCGCTAATCGTGGCATTGCGAAACCCGGGCATGCGGCAGCGTCACTGGACCGAGCTGAGCAAGAACATTGGCTTTGAGCTCGAGATTGACGAGAGCTTCACGCTCACCAACATCTTTCAACTGAACCTGCTTGACCGCATCGACGACATTGTCAAGAGCGCTGAGGCCGCGGGTAAGGAGTACCAGGTGGAGCAGGCGCTGAGCGTAATGAAGGCGGCGTGGGAGAAGATCGATCTCCAGATCATCGCATACAGAGAGACCGGGACGTACGTGATCAAGGGAGTGGATGAGATTCAGGTCGTGCTCGACGAGCACGTGACGATGACCCAGGCGATGATGTTCTCGTCCTTCAAAGGCCCCTTCGAAGAGGAGATCACCGAGTGGAACGCGACGTTGCAGATGGTCTCCGAGGTGCTCGAGGAGTGGCTTGCCGTGCAGCGCAATTGGCTCTATCTGCAGCCGATCTTCGAGTCGCCCGACATCAACAAGCAGCTCCCTGCCGAGGGTAAGCGGTTCGCGTCCGTAGACAAGAACTGGAGGCAGACGCTCGCGGCTGCCAAGGCGAAACCCAAGTGCGTTGAGTTCTGCAAGAACGCCAAGCTCCTGGAGAAATTTCGTGAATCCAATTACTTCCTCGAGATGGTGCAGAAGGGGCTGAGCGACTACCTCGAAGTCAAGCGCTCGTCCTTCGCGCGGTTCTACTTCTTGTCGAACGACGAGCTGCTGTCAATCCTGTCCGAGTCGAAAGACGTGAAACTGGTGCAGCCCCATTTGAAGAAGTGCTTTGAGGGCGTCGTGCAAGTGACCTTCGAGGACGACCTGAACATCAGCGCGATGATCTCGGCCGAGGGTGAGAAGGTCGCTTTTGTGACGCAGGTGGACCCGAAGAACAAGAACGTCGAGCACTGGATGATGGAGGTCGAAAACATGATGAAGATCTCGATCCGCGATGCCATGGAGCGCGCGATCGTCGACTACACAAAGATCGACCGCACGGTCTGGATTCAAAAGTGGCCCGGCATGTGCGTGCTCAACGGCTCGCAGATGCACTGGACGCGCGAGATGGAGGAGGCCATGGATAACGAGGGGAAGGGCGGCGTGAGCAAGATGCTCGCACGGCAGTTGGGCCAGCTCGCTGACATGGTGACGCTCGTGCGTGGCAACCTGGACAAGATGTCGCGCATTACTTGTGGTGCTCTGACCGTCATCGACGTCCACGCACGCGACGTGACGCGCAAGCTCGTGGCGCAGAATGTCGAGTCCAAGGGCGACTTTCTATGGAGCTCGCAGCTCAAGTACTACTGGGAGAAAGACTTGTGGGTCCAGGCCGTGACCTCGCGCCGGCCATATGGGTACGAGTACCTGGGCAACTCATTTCGGTTAGTGATCACGCCATTGACGGACAAATGCTACCTGACGCTCATGGGCGCGCTGCAGATGATCCTCGGTGGAGCGCCGGCGGGACCTGCAGGCACAGGCAAGACTGAGACGACCAAGGACCTCGCCAAGGCGCTGGCCAAGCAGTGTGTCGTGTTCAACTGCTCGGACGGGCTCGACTACATCGCCATGGGCAAGTTCTTTAAGGGCCTCGCGTCCTGTGGGGCCTGGGCGTGCTTTGACGAGTTTAACCGCATCGACATTGAGGTTCTGTCGGTCGTAGGACAGCAAGTCGTGACTCTACAGCTTGGGATTCGTCGAGGCGACCAGCGGATCGTGTTTGAAGGCTCAGATATCCGTCTGAGCGACCAGTTTGGCGTATTCATTACCATGAACCCGGGGTATGCCGGTCGTAGTGAGCTCCCAGACTCGCTCGCCGCGCTCTTCCGTCCCGTGGCGATGATGGTGCCGGACTACGCGCTCATCGGCGAAATCATGTTTTTCGCCTATGGGTTCTCTGATGCACGAGCGCTCGGTGCGAAGATGGTCACGACGTTCAAGCTCTGCTCGGAGCAACTCTCCTCGCAGTTCCACTACGACTACGGCATGCGCGCTGTCAAGACAGTAATCACAGCAGCGGGCAACCTGAAGCGCGACGACCCGGATATGGACGAAGACGTGCTGCTGCTGCGCGCTTTGCAGGATGTGAACCTGCCAAAGTTCCTCGCGCACGACATCCCGCTGTTCAACGGCATCATCAGCGACTTGTTCCCGGGCAAGTGCCGTCCGAACCTGGACCTGGGCGCGCTCATCAGCGTCATCAAGCTTAAGACCCACAAGCAGAACCTTCAACCCGTGCCATACTTTCTCACAAAGTGTATCCAGCTCTACGAGACGATCGTCGTGAGGCATGGGCTCATGGTCGTGGGCGCCACAGGCGGCGGCAAGTCGTGTAACATCAGTGTTTTGGCCGACGCACTAACCGAGTTGAAGGCGCGTAATGAGAGCGGCTTTGCCTTTGAGAAGGTGATTAAATACCAGTTGAACCCAAAGTCCATCACCATGGGCCAGCTCTACGGCGAGTTCGACCCGAACACGCATGAGTGGCAAGACGGTATCCTGTCGACGCTCTACCGCGCGGCGGCCAGCGACACCAAGCCCGACCGTAAATGGGTCATCTTTGACGGCCCAGTGGACGCCATCTGGATTGAGAACATGAACACCGTGCTGGACGACAACAAGAAGCTCTGCCTCAACAGTGGCGAGATGCTGCAGATGTCCAACCAGATGACCATGATGTTTGAGGTCGAGGACCTGTCTGTAGCCTCCCCGGCGACCGTGAGCCGCACGGGCATGGTGTACATGGAGCCCAGCACTTTGGGATTGGCGCCACTGGTGGACTCGTGGCTCGAGCTGCTGCCAAAGAGCATTGTGCCTTACGCGCACATCTTTATCAGGCTATTTGACGTGTACCTGTACGCGTCCGTGACGTTTATGCGGTCGTTCTTAAGTGAGCTGGTGCCCACGATGGACAACAACCTCGCACAGTCACTCATGAGCATCCTGGACTGCTATCTCGACGTGTATCGCGAGAAGACCGACGGCAGTGGAGGTGACGTGCAACAGCCGAGCGCACAGTTCAAAGTGGATGTCGAGCCGTTGTTCATCTTCGCACTTGTGTGGTCCGTGGGCGCAACGACGAATGACGCCGGCCGCGTCAAGTTTGACAGCTTCTTGAGAGCCGAGATGCTCGCGAACAACTGCCATCCATTGATGCCACCTAATGGAATCGTGTACGACTACTGCTACTCGCTCAAGGATCACAAGTGGGTGCTCTGGATGGAGACGATCTCGCCGTACAAGATCCCGCCGAACACGTCATTCGCCGACATTGTCGTGCCCACGGCTGACTCGGTGCGCAACACGTTCTTACTGGACTCGCTCATGAAGACGGGCAAGCATGTGCTCATGGTGGGGGACACGGGCACGGGCAAGACGGTCAACATCACGCGGTACCTCATGTCCTTACCAGCGGACGTGATCATCCCGATCCCGATCTCGTTCTCAGCGCAGACATCGGCGAATCAGACGCAAGATCTGCTCGACTCCAAGATGGAGAAGCGACGGAAAGGTGTCTACGGCCCACCGGCGGGCAAGAAGTACATCATCTACGTGGACGATTTGAACATGCCGAAGCGCGAAAAGTACTTTGCCCAGCCGCCATTGGAACTCATCCGCCAGTGGTTCGACCAGGGCGGCTGGTATGACCGTAAGCTCTTGGTCTTCCGTACGATCATCGACATCCTGTTCGTCGCGTCCATGGGACCACCGGGCGGTGGCCGCAACCCGATCACACCGCGTATCGTCAGGCATTTCAACGTCATTGGCTACGCGGAGCTGGGCGACGACAGCAAGAAGATGATCTTTAGCACGATCCTGGGCAACTTTCTGGGCACTTTCGCCAGCGACGTCGCACGCCTGACCGACAGCGTCGTAAACGCGTCTACCAAGGTCTACAGCACGATCTGCAGCGAGCTTTTGCCGACGCCCGCCAAGTCGCACTACACATTCAACCTGCGTGACCTGGCCAAGGTCTTCCAGGGCGTGCTCATGGGCGACAACCGGCGCATTGCCGACCAAGACGGGATGATCCGCCTGTGGATCCACGAGTGCAAGCGTGTGTTTGAGGACCGCATGATCTCGCATCAGGACCACGACTGGTTCCTGCAGCTCATGCACAGGTCTGTGGCCGAGTTCTTTGGCACGGACTACAGCAAAGTTGTCAAGAACGAGTATCTGCTGTACGGCGACTTCCTGGTTCCCGGTGCAGATCCAAAGATCTACGAAGAAGTGGTCGAGGTCGACAAGGTCCTGGGCATCATCGAGGATTACCTGCTGGACTACAATGCTGAAAGCAAGACGCCCATGGCGCTCGTGCTCTTCATGGATGCCGTCGAGCACGTCTCGCGCATCTCACGTATCATCAGACAACCCATGGGCAATGCGTTGTTGCTGGGAGTTGGTGGCAGCGGCCGCCAGAGTCTCACGAAGCTCGCGACCTACATGGCTGGGTATAAGTGCTTCCAGGTGGAGATCGTCAAGGGCTACGGGATGGTCGAGTGGCGCGACGATGTCAAAAAGTGCTTGCTATTGGCCGGTGTGAAGGACATGCCTGTCGTGTTCCTGTTCTCAGATGTCCAGGTCGTTAACGAGACGATGCTCGAAGACCTCAACGGCGTGCTCAACTCGGGCAACGTCCCCAATCTCTATGGCCCCGAGGACATGGATCAGATCATCACGTCCTGCCGCATCGACTGCCAGAAGAAGCAAATCCCGCCCACAAAGACCAACATCTTCCAGCAGTTCATCATGCGCGTGCGACGCAATATCCATTTGGTGATCTGCATGAGCCCCATTGGCGCGCTCTTCCGCGACCGGCTACGCATGTTCCCATCGCTCGTTAACTGCTCGACGATTGACTGGTTCAGCGAGTGGCCCGCTGAGGCTTTGAACTCGGTCGCGACGGCGATCCTCAGTGGGGGAAACCTGAACCTAGGAAATAGTCTCCCAGCGCTCGTCGAGTCCTTCAAGGTCGTGCATCAGAGCGTTGAGATGACGTCCAAACGGTTCTACGACACGCTGCGACGGTACTTCTACGTGACGCCCACAAGTTATTTAGAGCTGCTGTCCACGTTCAAGGCCGTGCTGGTGTCCAAGCGCGAGGAGGTGAACACGATGAAGAGCCGGCTGCAGAACGGCGTGGACAAGCTCAAGGAGACCAAGGTGCTTGTGGCCACGATGCAGACCGAGCTTGTGGAGCTGCAGCCCGTGCTCGCGGCCACGCAGATCGAGGTGGAGCAGATGATGGTGCAGATCGCCAAGGACAGCGCTGAGGCCGACGTGACGAAGGCTACGGTTGAGAAGGAAGAAGTCGCCGCGACAGTCAAGGCGAACGCCACCAAGGACATCGCATCCTCAGCTCAACGCGACCTGGACGCCGCTCTTCCCGCCCTAGACGCCGCGCTCGAGTGCCTCAACAAGCTCAAGAAGGCCGATATTGACGAGGTGAAGGCGCTCAAGACCCCTCCGTCGGGCGTCAAGCTCACGATGGAGGTCGTGTGCATCCTCTTTGGACAGAAGCCCGTGAGTAAACCGGACCCGGATCGCCCCGGTAAGAAGATCAATGACTACTGGGAGGTGGCGCAGAAGGTTGTCCTCTCGAACGCCAATAAGTTCATGGAGAGCTTGCTAACATTCGACAAGGACAACATCCCCGACGCGATCATCACCAAGGTCGCGCCGTACATGGAGGACCCGAACTTCACGCCCGAGCAGATCGAAAAGTCCTCGAAGGCCTGCACGGCCATCTGTATGTGGTCCTGCGCCATGTACACATACCATTTCGTGGCCAAGGCCGTCGAGCCAAAGAAGAAGGCGCTTGCCGAGGCCCAGCAAGAGCTCGACATCACGCTCGCGGTGCTCAAGAGCGCGCAGGACAACCTGCAGCAGGTGAGCGACAGGCTGGGCGAGCTCGAGCGGTCGTACCAGAGCGCGATCGCCAAGAAGGAGGAGCTCGCGGCCAAGGTGATTCAGTGCCAAGTGCAGCTGCAGAACGCTGAGAAACTCATCGGTGGTCTCGGTGGCGAGGAAGCGCGTTGGAAAGACACAGTCGCACAGCTCGAGGTGGACTACGCGAACCTCACGGGTGATGTGCTCGTCTCGGCGGGGACGATTAGCTACCTGGGAGCATTCACGGCCGAGTTCCGCGAGTCTCTCGTCTCGTCCTGGCACGAGGCATTGGTACAGTTCCTGGTCCCACACTCGGCTGGCTGTGACATCATCCGCACTTTACAAGACCCGGTCAAGCTGCGCGCGTGGCAGATCGCTGGGCTGCCTACAGACACGGTGTCGACTCAGAACGGTATCATCATCTCCCGGGCGCGACGGTGGCCGCTGCTGATTGATCCGCAGGGCCAGGCGAACCGCTTCATCAAGAATTTGGGCAAGGACAAGCAGCTGTGCGACAATGGCATGGACGTCGTGAAACAGTCAGACCGCAACTTCCTGCGGTCGCTCGAGAACGGCATCCGCTTCGGCAAGTGGGTGCTGCTGGAGAATGTCGGCGAGGAGCTTGACGCCGCGCTCGAGCCCGTGCTGCTGCAGCAAAAGTTCAAGCAGGGCGGTCAGGACATGATCCGTCTCGGGGAGAACATCATCCCGTACAACGAGAGCTTCCGGTTCTACATGACGACCAAGCTCGCAAACCCACACTACGCGCCCGAGGTGTGCGTGAAGGTGAGCCTGCTCAACTTCACGATCACGATGAAGGGGCTCGAAGAGCAACTGCTAGGCGTCGTGGTGCTCAAGGAGATGCCCGACCTGGCCGCCAAGAAGAACGAGCTCATGCTCTCAAACGCCGAGGGCAAAAAGCAGCTCTACGAGATCGAGAATCAAATCCTGTACCTGCTCTCGCACTCGGAAGGAAACATCCTGGACGACACGAACCTAATCGAGACGCTGGCGTCGGCCAAGCAGACGTCGGCCGTCGTGATGGCCAAGATGAAGGAAGCTGAGGAGACTGAGAAAGAGATCGACGCGCGCAGTGACGGCTACCGGCCTGTGGCATATCGAGCTGCTCTCCTGTTCTTCTGCATCGCCGACTTGTCGCTCGTGGATCCAATGTACCAGTACTCGCTCACGTGGTTTACGGGACTCTTTGTGCGCGGCATTCAGTCGGCCAAGCTTGCGAACGTGCTCGAACAGCGGCTGAAGAACCTGAACGACTACTTCACGTACTCGGTCTACAAGAACGTCTGCCGATCACTGTTCGAGAAGCACAAGTTGCTCTTCTCGTTCCTGCTCACGATCAAGATCATGCAGGGCAACAACGAGATCGACACCGGAGAATGGCGTTTTCTCATCTCGGGCATGGCGGACGGCGTCCCCATCCAGGCCGAGAACCCAGCGTCTCCTTGGCTCGAAGCCTATGCCTGGAACGAGATCTGCTGCCTCTCGACGTTTCCAGCGTTCACCTTGCTTGCCAGCGACTTTGCTGCACACGTGACGGAGTTCCGTAGCATCTTTGACTCGACTGAACCGCAGAACCAGCCGATCCCAGGCATGCTGGAGGCCACACTCGACACTTTCCAGCGACTGTGTATCCTGCGAGTGCTCCGGCCGGACAAGATGATGCCTGGGATGCAGAACCTCGTGTGCGCCAAGCTGGGTAAGGAGTTCATCGAGCCACCGCCGTTCGACTTGAGCAACACCTTTGAGGACGCGACACCCATCACGCCGCTCATCTTCGTGCTCTCACAGGGTTCGGACCCCGCGAAAGACCTCATCACCTTCGCGATGAGCACGGGCATGGACAGCAAGCTCAAGTCCATCGCACTTGGCCAGGGCCAAGGCACAATCGCCGCAAGAATGATCGAGAACGCGACAGGCAAGGGCGAGTGGGTGCTGCTGCAGAACTGCCACTTGGCGCTCAGCTGGATGACGGAGCTCGAACGCATTTGCGAGGAGTTGGACCCTACAAAGTTGCACCCGGACTTCCGTCTGTGGCTCACAAGCATGCCGACCGCGGCGTTCCCGGCTTCCGTACTCCAGGACGGTGTGAAAATGACGAAAGAAGCCCCCAAGGGACTGCGTGCGAACCTGAAAAACACATACTACAAGCTCAACGACGAGAGGCTGGGCGTGACGCGGAAGCCTGAGGTCTTTCGCAAGCTGCTGTTTGGCCTCTGCTTCTACCACGCAGTCGTGTGCGAGCGCAAGCGCTTCGGCGCGCTGGGCTGGAACATTCCCTACCAGTTCAACGAAACGGACCTGGACATCAGTGTCGCGCAACTTGAGATGTTCCTGAACACGTACGACCACATCCCATTCGATGTGCTGCAGGTGATGACATCGACGATTAACTACGGTGGGCGCATCACGGACGACAAGGACATGCGCACGTCCGACGTGATCCTCATGACGTTCTTCAAGGACGCGATCCTGCAGGACGGCTACCGGTTCTCACGCAGCGGCGTGTACTACTCGCTCACGTGCGATCGCGACAACCCATACCAAAGCTACGTCAACTACATTAACTCGCTGCCGATCAACCCGGAGCCAGAAGTCTTCGGCATGCACGAGAACGCCGACATCACGTGCGCGCAGTCCGAGACGTACGAGGTCTTCGACATCATCTTGTCACTGCAGCCACGCGTGAGCGCTGGAGCCGGCAAATCCCGCGAAGAGATCATAGCGGACGCGGCCAAGTCGATCGAGTCGAGGTTGCCGGCACAGTTTGACCTGGAGCACGTGCAGGCGGCGTACCCGGTATCGTACTCGGAATCGATGAACACGGTGCTGGCGCAGGAGGTCGAGCGCTTTAACAAGCTTCTGGGCGTCATGGGGAACACGCTCAAGCTCGTGCAAAAGGGGTTGAAGGGGTTGATCGTTATGTCGGCCGAGCTTGAAGCCATGGGCAACTCACTCTACGACCAGAAGGTGCCCACGATCTGGGAAGGCAAGGCGTACCCGTCGCTCAAGCCGCTGGGACCCTGGGTGAAGGACTTGCTCGATCGACTCGAGTTCATCGCCAAGTGGATCGAGCACGGCATTCCGGCGGTCTTTTGGATGTCCGGCTTCTTCTTCCCACAAGGATTCATGACGGGCACGATCCAGAACCACGCGCGTAGGTACAAGCTGCCGATTGACTCACTCTCGTTCCAGTTCATCATGCTGACCCAGGAGGTGCAGGAGCTCGTGAAACGGCCCACGGACGGCTGCTACACGTACGGGCTCTTCATTGAAGGCGCGCGGTGGAACAAGGAGACCCAGGCGCTTGACGACCCGCTACCACGCGAGCTCTTCGCCAAGATGCCCGTGATCCACCTGTGCCCGCAGCCGAACCGCGAGCCGCCGAAGGGTGGGATCTACCGCTGTCCCGTGTACAAGATCCTCACGCGCACGGGCACGCTCTCTACCACGGGCCACTCGACGAACTTTGTCATGTGGATCGAGATCCCGTCGCACAACACGGTCATCTGGCGCAACTCGCTCGTCTCGGAAACGAACGCGCAGATTTTATTCTGCGACCAGGAGGACTGGATCAAGGCCGGTGTCGCGTGCTTCTGCTCGCTGCGGTATTAAGAGTGTGAGTCGTGTACAAAGTTGCATTGCTTGTAACAATAACAACATTATTGGTATTTTCATGCAATTGGCAATCCGTTTGAGTGAACTTTGGCGTCTTGAGCTCTGCATGAAGGAGAAAGTCTACAGGCGCGACGACTGCTGTGGAGGTCTGCGGCAAAGGATCACCAAAGCCATTGCACAACAGAACGTAAGCATGGATGGCCATGGATATCGTTCAGCCAATACACGCTGGGCGATCATACAGTAGGATGACATGCAACATACATGGACGAGGACTTACTGGGTGAGCAGCAGCTTCTCCAGACGCAGCTTCGTGATCTTGCTTTGCTCCGCGGCGGCGATCTTCAGTTCGTCCTCAGGGTTGTTGCTAACGCGCGATTCCAGGATTGTGAGCATCTCATCCGCTGACTTGCCCGTCGCGCACACAATGTAAATGTAGCTGGTGATGGTTACATACAAAGTGGTGAGAATGGGTCTTTGAATACATTCGAGGACGGTACAAGGCTCACCCGAAGGTGTCGAAGTACTGGTTGTTGAGCGCCTCCAGTCGGTCCAGCACAGCATCTGCGGCGTCTTTCGTGGCCTGGAGCATAGCAGCCAAGTCAGCGTGGGCAACAGCGTGTTTGTCACTTCGGCTTTCAACACACACACACACACACACACACACACACTATTCGCACCTTTTGCTCCTGCGCTTCCCACTCCTTAATGGGCTGCTTGGCGCGCCCAATCTACATCCGTCCATCCATCCATAGACACACACAGTTAGATCATTAGATAGTCAAGCATCGATTGAACTCATTCGATCCATGCATCGTACGCGCGGGTGAGCAGCAAAGGCCTCGAGCCAATCCTCGCGCGTCATGCCTTCCTCGGCCGCTTCCGACGCTCGGCAGAGCGCGTCAAAGTCGCTGACCGGGAAGAGGCGCAGCAGGTTGGCGACCCAGCGGCGTGAGCCGCAGCAGTACAGCAGGCTTTGGAAGAGCGCCGAGCCGGGCTCGTGGGCATTGGCGTCGGCGGCCGCGCGGTTGAGGTCTGCGAGCGCCATCTTCGTTCACTTGTGCGTCGAGCGGCTTTTTGCACACAAAAGTGTGCCGTGTGAGTCATTTTCGACCTCGGTTTAGTGACAAGGAATAGCCGAAAGCTCGCTTGCGCGAACACAGCGCCGGAGTCCCAAGGTGAGATCGTCGAGAGACGTCGTCGGGCCAGGAGCAGCCCAGTTTACTGAGGTGTATGCGGCGCGTCTCTCTTTGAATCCTAGCTCAATCGCGAACCAGAAGGCAGTAAAGTCAGCCGCAAAGGGATCTGTACCTACTTGCGCGAAGTCAGATAGATATGCAAGTCAGAGATGGAGCCATTTCAATGTTGAAGAGCTGCAAGTTTGATCTTACTTATCTGAGGGAGGCAGCCCCTCTGCTCACGTTCACGACGACAACTTCCTTGTTGCTTGAAATGACGCTCTCGCTCCAACTAAACGGCTCCACTGCCAGGACGAAGCTGTCTAGAACGCTACTCTACTGTACTGCCCAACAACAATATCGTTCGTTGCAAATAAGACATGGCGAGCAGCAGCAAGTGTTAAGAGTGCGTACCTCCTACTTTCTCATGCATTTTGGCAGATCGAGTGTCGAGGCGGGCTTCGATCCCTGCCTCAGCGAGGAAGGCAAACACTGGTGGCCATTTCTGCCCCGGCACTCCTGGGATGCGGTCCGTCACTGGCACGTACGACTGCCGTCTGTCCGCGACCACTCGCACAGACACGTCCCGATCTCGTTTCGCAGTGACGGGCACTCGTGTCTTCGCTTTTTCAACCTTGGCAAAGGGAATGGGCGTGTTACGAGCGCTTGGACGTGCGCAATAGGGGGGGGGGGG
>JAASGO010000579.1:0-19199 GCA_023334245.1 Globisporangium cederbergense
CGCCTCAGAAGATCGCCAACTTACCATGAGATACCAAAGTACCAACATGATTCGTTCACGACCTTTTTTTTGTTTTGGGTCGATACACTACGTAAACGCAGAGCACCTGACAACCTCGAAGTAGGCATCTCCGACCACCCGGACTCGAGGAGCCCAGATGAGTAAGTGTTCGAAGAAGACGTTGCGCGCAGCATTCACGTCTCGGTCCATCGTCAGCTCGCAGTTCTTCATGGCACACTTGGCTCTCGTGTGCGCTTGGTAATGCGTGTCGAACTGCTGGTGCGGACTGGCGAGTCGATGCGCGACGTCTTCAAAGTCTGGATCGTCCGGCGGTTTCTTGCGCTTGGTCGACTTCATCGTGGGAGAGTGAGATCGAAAGTGAGGTGATCAACTCGATAGCACAAAAAATAGAAAAGCTTGGTGAATGCGAGTCCTTTGATGGCGTATCAGTGCTTTTCGCTGTACTTGATGGTAGCCTACCAAAGTGCAGCATGTTGTCTGTGTTCAGACTCTCTTTGCTCCCTTCCGTGTCGTCTGACACCATACATCTCCAACTTTGGCAGACTTGGGCATTCCATCGAACTGATTACTTGAGTACCAATGTTAGCTATCATGCCAATGTTGTGGATCATGCAGACCGGCTTTTGGGTGAATTTTAGAGAAAAAGTACACAACTTCATGTAAAATCGTGTGCAGTTGGTATCTTCGCAACGGAATCGTGGATCAGGAGGCAGTCAGATATAGGAGGAAACCACGTTTATCAGCGATCAGATTAGCCAGGTTTATCTGTATTGCTTACCACTAAAACCTCTCATCACTGCTGTAAAACCGTTTTCACTTTCAGATACTATTCCGGTTTTAATTAGAAGCAAAATGCTGGCGTGTTAAAAGCTGTTGAAGTTTGTGGCGACACACTACCAGTGCGGAAATCGACAGCAACAATGGCAATGGAGCAGGCGATGGCGGCGCTCAATGCGCTCGAGGACGCACTGCAGGTGAGTATACCGTGTCGCGCTCGGTAGGTGTTGTGCATGTGCATCACCAGGCTGAGAGTGGCTCATGTTGATTGCAGGAAGCGTCGGGGCTCTGTGCGACAGAGGAGAAGCGCGCCACGACACTGACGCAACAGATCGACTTCTTGCGCGAGAAGCTGCGAGACGAAGAGACAGCAGACGCACGATCTCAGGTTGAACAGGCAAGTGTACTGATTGAGATGCGCTTGGCAGTCTGCGAAGCTTGGTGATCTTTTCACTAGAACGGAAAACGAATGCTGGTAGGTTGGGCTGGAGGGACGACTTCGGCTAGCGAGAGCGGAGAAGGAGGCTATGCAGGCTGATTTGAACTCAATCATGATGGAGACAAAGAAGGTTAGTGCTTGATGCTGCGTAACAAGGTTGTCGGGGCTGACTGCGCCGTTTGCATGGGGCCAAAAGCTGCAAACGGAAGCGACCGAAGCGGCAGAGCTGGCGAACAGAGCTAGGTGACTCCCTTCGCTATTAATGCTGTCTGTCACTCCTGGTCAAAGCAAGATGAAGTGACCTCACTTTTCAACTGAAAGAGAGGAGTTTGAAACCCTCGTTCCAGGTTTGAGCTAAAGGAAGCGTTGCTCGTTTTGCCGAAGATTGGGATTCTAACTGCGTGCTTCGTTGACTAGAATTCGAGCGCTCGATCAAGGAGGTTTGAACTCTCACTGCTCCCCTCCCCCCAATACAGAATTTGTTGCTCTGTAGCGTCAACTAACAACATTGCTTACCAGTTTTGCGTGAAAGAAGGTGCTCAAGCTTCAGTGGTGGCTCTTACCAGTATGTGATGGTGACTTTCACGCTTTCCTCGCAGTCCACAGCGAAACCTGACATGCTGCATCAACAGGTTCTAGCGAGGGAGAAGAGTCTATTCAAGACGTTCAAGCGAAGGTACGAAGCGTAGCTCAAGTCTGAAGTATCGCTTGAAACTGTATTCATGAGTGCTTTCTGGGTAGATACGAGCAAGCGAAAAGCAACGTGAAGCGTTGCTCAAGATGCGCGATCGACACCAGTCGAGTCTTCAGAACACCAGACAAACTGTGTCTCAGACTGGAGCCGAGCTGAAAAGACTTTGGAATGAAAATGCAGCTCTCGAGAAAGAACTCAGTGCCCTGATCATAAAAAAGAGCAGATCGAAGAGCCAACGCGCAGAGTCAACTCAACAGCAACGATATGCTCGTTTGTTGGAGCGTCAAGTGGGTAAGCTCAAACTCAACTTCCAGTCCTTTGCAAAATGGAGTAGATACAACTAACTGATACTCATCGACATCAATTCAATCAGCACCAGCAAGAGCAAAGAATCGCAAAAGTACAGCATCTGTGCACGAGGGCACTAGCTCGAAGAAGAAGCAGCGCAAAGGATCTCAACAGCCTACGCAGTCAGCGAAAGCACTAGACCTTAGCGTAGCGAAGCCGCGGAAACATATTGTCAGAGATCCCCCAGTTGTCGTTATGAGAAGCTCACCAGATTCGGGCTCCAACGATTTCAGTTTATCAGATGACAGCAGTTAGAAGTCGGCTCTGCGGCCCAGCGTTTCAAAGTCGACGAGTAGTATGTATCGGTAAATATAGCGCAGAAGAATTCACGGCGATCCAAACGTCTCCAGCATTGCCGCTTGCAAGATGACGGAGCACGAGCCTCAAGACTACCAGTATGCGAATGAATCGCTCGACCAGTTCGCCACCTACGAAGACTATCTCGACTCGCAGCTAAGCGAGACGGATCTGTTCTACCTCGAGGACGAAGAGCTGGCGCGGCAGCTGGTCGAGCTCGGCTATCGAGGAACGGGCGAGACCTTACGTCGAGAGGACTTTGAGGCTCGCAAGCGTGCTGAGCGAGAGCGCAATGCGCAGAAGACGAACGTGCCAAAGCAACTCGCGAGCGCTGGGAAGGACTTGTCGCAGTACCCTTTTCTTGCAGCCTTGGCGAGCCGTGAGGATCTCGTGCGCAACGGAAAACTGACGGTGAGTTCATCCTTTGCACTTTTCGATAGCTGCGCGACCTCAATCTACAAATGGTATCCCTCTTCATAGTGCATCATCTTCATTCGCGACAAGAACTCGAAAGGACAAGAGATCAGCGGGTACATCGACTACGCGCTGCGTCTGAAGACGGAGCTCTTCGAGCCATACTTTGAGCGAAAGAAGAAGCTGCTGCCGAAATCGTCCGACTTGAGCTACTACAACTGGGAAACGCAGACCTCGACCTCGAACTCAACTCCAAACTTCCAGGTGATTGCCGACAGCGAGACAGGACTCTTGTTCAAGAACAAGCGCGACCGAAAAGTCGTCAACGTGGATCCAAAGGTTGCATGCCCTTTTGCCTATTCATCTCTTTTCACCCTTGCAATTGCTCATCATCATCACTGAGAATTCTTGTGAACCAACAGGCAAACCCTGGAGACAACTCGACGCGCACCGAGATCAAGACGAAAGAATATCTCCAAGTGGTAATCTACGACCACATGACCCGACGCAAGACGTAGCCAAAGCACAAGCCGCCTACTCAACGAAGAAGAACGCAGCGAGAATCACACACACACACACGCTCAGGTGATGCATACCAAATGGAAAGCTTGATCTTGATTCGTTCTCTATTGTACAGCTTCCTGATCGCCAAGACCCTTCTTCCCTATTCCAGTCACCAGCCAGCAAAATAGAGCGTGAATCAAAAGCGACAAACAGACGACAACTTCAACCAATCCAATCGCTCGAATACTACATGTTGAGTGAGGGTGGCGATTCTCCGACCAACGAACGACAACTTGAATTCTCATCCCGCTTTTCGTCCGATGATCCTTTCGAGCACGAGACGGTAGCCGTTCTCCAGTATGAACTGCTGGAACGGCCCAGCTTCGATCGCCTTGAAGATCTTCTGGTGGATCGAGGCAATCAGCTCCACGCGCGGGTACTCCCCCACAGTCCCTTCCGCGGAATGCATCGCAAGACTCAGGCGTCTGGACAGCTGCTCGGTCTGGAAAAACGACTGCCTGAGCGGGACGAGCTCGTCGTTCGCGATAAGCGGTAGCCTCTGGGCCATCTCCATGATCACCTTCAAATGCTCCCACTCGTCCTTCGCAGTTCGCTTCAAATTTCGTCCATTGTTCATCAGCAACGCGTTCTCGCGGGCGATGCACGCGCGGCGGAAGAGCTCGCACTCGATCCACGTGTCCAACAGCCCTTGCGACGACGTGTTGTACACAAAGTCACGGAAAATCTTCAGCGTGTCCTCTCTCGAGATGATCTGCTGCAGGAGAGATGGCTCCGAGTACCGTGATCGAGATGGCTCGTCGTCGCTTCGAGCCACCGCCTAGCCAGGGATCAAGTTCAACACGAAGACAGAGCGGAGAGCAGAGCAGTGAGCAACAATCAATTCGAGATGACAAGGCATGCGCTGTAAACGAGCACTTACATCTTCTGTGATCATGATCTCTGCCTCGTACAGTCGGTGGTTGTCGGTTGAGATGCTGATCTGCACGTGCAGCGCATGCACCCACGCGACGTAGTCGTCCTTGCTGTTTGCGCAGAGCTACGAAGCAGTTTACAAAGCCACGTTAGAAAGGCTGCAATACTGGCCTCGAGTATTGGGAAGATGCAAGCGTACCTGGTACACGCGTCGCGGTGTCCGCAGCTCAAATGCATGTGCGATGCGCTACAATTTATTCACAGCAAGACGATTAGCATGCCGCAAACAACACAATCACATTGATGGGTTGAACACCAGGCAAGCAGCTCAGACTCACCAACTCCGGTCGGGGCTTGGCTAAATACGAGTTTAGCAAACCAACCGCTGTTACCTCGCGCTGGTTTGTGGATGACTTGCTGTACAGAAGCTGGTCTCCCTGCGAGTACAATCACCAAATGTGCATGAGGGTCAGCATCAAGCTGTCAGATCCAATTTCTTGAGTGACTTCTTCTTCTCTCTCTCTGTACCTTGATGATGAACCAGCGCTTCCGCCACACGTTCGGATCCTTCACGCTCGCTTTCTGGAGATATCCTGAGTATGCGCCCTGTATTGATCGACACAGAGACAGTGTTAGACAAATAAAAACAACTGCCAGAAACTAGGATCTAGAGTGAATAAGTAACCAGCAGACGCACGCACCTTGCCGACGAGCACGGGGAAGTGCAGCGCCTGGACTTCTACTGGCGCCTTCTTCTCTGTTTCCTCTTCTTCCAGGTCCAACGGCGCTCCACGAACGTCCTGTAGAAACAATCCATTACGAAAACAAGGGGTGAGTATCAAGCAGGGAGAAACCCAGACAAATGCCACACACTTCAAGTACTATTAAAAAAAAGCCCACCTTGAGCACAAACTTGACGGGTGGGAGCGCGCGGTGCTTCGGCTTGGGGCGGATGGTGCCGAGCGTCTCTTCGCTCTCGATCGTCCCGGACCGCACGCGATTGAGCTTCTCGACCAGCGGTAGGATGAGTTCGTCGTCGCGGAGCGTGCGCGCCGAGAGCGCGCCATGGTCACCACTCGGGAACACGACCACGATCACGAAGAATGAGAAGTCGGCGAGCGGGATCTTGATCTTGTTGGCCATGGACTTGCGCACGTCGAGCACGGTCGTCTTGCTGAAGAGCTTGAACACGGTCGAGGACGTGAAGTTCTGGTTCTCGAAATAAATACGCGCAAAGCCCGTGCGCTCCTCCGACGTCGAGCGGGCCGTGACCGCACTACTGGCTCCACGTTTGCGCTCGTACGCAGCGGTCTGCGTCAGTGACATCGCGCTGTTCGGCCTGCGAAGTGATGGGACCGGCCTCGGCGACGCGTGCAATCGCGACGAGATCGCCAGCACGCTCGACGGTTGCAGGTTCGGAGAGTTGGGCGCCAGGTACCGCGGCTCGGTGCGCGCGCTCGTCGGCTTGCTCTCGACGCTCACGGTGTCCATGTCGTCGTCGTTGTCACTGCTGCTGTTGTTCGTGTACGCGCCGCCACTCCCAATGGGTTTGTTGCCAAAGACCTTCTCGCCCACGTACAGATCGTGGTGCTGGCTGCGCAATGATGATGATGAAGGTGGTGGGAGCTGGATCGGCCGGTCGAGGTGGTGCTCCTGTAGCGGCAGCGGTTGTTCTTCGTCCGCGAAATCCTGTAGATCCATCGACCGGATCGATTGCACATCCTCGCCGTCCTGCAGGTCGACCATGTACCGCTGGTGTTGTTGGTGCTGATGGAGCGCCATCGCTTGCTGCTCTGTGGCTTTCTCCAATGTGTGTGTGTGTCTGCTTCTTGCTTCTCCTTGGATAGAGGGTGCAGGGGAGAAAACGCTGAAAGAGCCGTGTTCGTCCGTGCGTCACGCGCCGCGCCCGGGTGAAGAAGAGTGGTCGCGGTGGCGTCTGCTTCGTCTGCTTCGTCTGCGTGTGGCTGTCGGCGCGCACGTGACACAAATCTCCACTCCCCACTGTCGTTCTCCCGCCTTCCTTCCGCCCTCTGACTGTCTGCAGGTGTCGGACTGAAGCTTTCCTCGCTCTTCTCTCCTGTCGGCTGGTCGTGCGGTCGTTGCGTTAAAGCGCAGGAGATTCACAAGAGACGGGCGCTGCTGTACCGACGGCGTCCTCCTGTGTTGTTTGTGAGAGAGCGTGAGCTAATAGAGCGGGCAGCGAGCGAGATCGCGTCGTTCGTTCAGCGCCACTATCGCTCGCTCGCTCTTGTGTGCGAGAGCGGAAATTGCTTGACTCGAGTCGCTGAGCTGAAACTTGCCCGCCAAGTTTCCGAATTGTCTTGGGATTTGTATATAATACAAATTCCAAGTCGATTGGGCGATTCTATCCTTTTGGACTTAACTCACTTTTGGAGCTGCGAGCATGCGGATGACACGTTTGACTTGGTTTTTATATGTGGGATTGGAATCTAGCGGTCAAGCGGATTTCGCTGACGAAAGCGATCTTGAACGCGTACACGTTGCGGGAGAGCTCTTGTCGGATCGCTCGATCGCCTTCAGCGACACTGCAAAGATACTCACTCTTCTTCACGATGTCGGGGAACTCATCCAGCAACCGCGAGTTGCCCATCCGTTGCAGGACACGAACGAACACTGGGTGGTGCTGCTTACTGGGATTCTGCTGTCACCACGCTGCAGTGCATCTCGAGGTCTTGGACGCTTGTCTACTGCGCTGTCCTGGAAACCCCACACCACACTAGCAACAGCTGGGGTCAACAAGCGACTGTGGCTTACTCCAGCACCTCCGCGGGTGAGCGGGCGATCGTCATCACAACGTGATCGTCTTCGTCCAGTCCGAGTTCGGGTAGCTGTGCGATAACGGAAGCGGCTGCTGTTGTTCAGGGACTTCAGCAAAAGCCGCGTGGTTCGCGTACACGTACCTAAGGTCCTTTAGACACGCAGGCTTCGTTCAGGCCACTCACAGTGTCCACATCTCTCTGGCAAGCATAGTCTCGCGCATTGGGCCCTCTGTTGCCTCCGATGATCACGAGAGCGCTCCCGACGGCGCCGCGACATCTTGGAACCTCTTCTCTTCTGCATCCTTCAAGGACGTGGGTCGACCACGTTCCACGAATAAGAGCAGGCACAAGAAAAGTAGCTATGAGAGAGAGCACGATTTCATCCATGAACAGCAAGCAACCACACACGCACCTACCACGCGTCTGACGTGACCGAGGTCTCACTCTCCCCTCTTCTCTCTACCTGACTCGGACTCTCACCTCTAAACCTTGAGCACGCGGCCATTGAAGGACCTCGTGCGCTCGCATTGCTGAGCTTGATTACTAATGCCCACCCAACGCTATTGGTGCCTTCATATCCTCACCCTTCGTCCTCTCAGGATCCACAAGATGTGCCTTATACTAGGTCGCAGATTAAAAGCTGTGACGCGCGCATGCCAATCAAAGCCACGCACCTCTTCGATCCGCTCGCTATTCTTGAGTGAGTGAGTGGCAATCGGTGACATATTTCGAGACTCATGAAACGACAGCGCGCACTGCAAGCCCCTCTCTGTGTGCCCAGCTGACAGTGCAGAACACGCAGCGCCAGCCTCGAGCATCAAGCACGTCAGCAGCATGCCAGGGCAATCGGCGTTGGCTTTAACGGACGGGCCAGAGGGCGGCAGCAGCAGTAAGCGCAAGGCTACGAACACCAATCATCCACCAGCTCAGCATGAGGATCGCACTATAGGAGATGACGAAGAGAATGACGACGAGGACGAGGACGATGATGACGAAGAAGAAGAGGAGGAAGGAGACCCGACGCAGACGATCGTGGATATGGGTCGCCACGCGCGTATGCAGCGCATCCAGAAGGTGCTCTTCGACCAGCTCGTGGGAAACGACGAGCGCATCTCGCTCGAACTGCGTGAGAAAGACGAGGAGCTGCGGCGCGTCAAGCAGGCGCGCGAGGACATCGGTGTGTCGCTCTATGGCGTCCAGCAGCAGCTCGCGCAGCTGCAGATGGCGCTCGAGGTGTCGCACCGCAAGCTCAACGCGATCCACGAGGAGCGCTTCCAGTCCGAGGACCAACTGGACGACTGGAAGGAGAACCTGAACCAGAAGAAGCTCCAGGCGCAGAAGAACAAAAGCCATCTGTACAAGACACAGGCCGAGCTCGACTCGCTCAACTCGACGCTGCGCCAGGTGGAGAAGTACAACGAAGAGATGAAGAACGAGATCGCGCGCACGCAGCGCGCTGCCCAGAAGGCCGAGGAGACCATGACGACCATGGAGAAGGACAAAGTGAAGCAGGACCTGTACATCGACAGCCTCAACGAGCAGATCAAGGGCTTGCAGGACAAGATCGCACTGACCGTGGCGCAGCACAAGTCGCAGAAGCTCGAGACGGCCTCGGCCGAGGAGACGCTGCGCGAGGCCACGGCCCAGATGGAAGCCATTGCGTTTGAGAAGAAGCAGCTAATGCAGCAGTGGAAGAGCTCGCTCATCGGCATGCAGCAGCGCGACCAGGCACTCCAGGCCACGCAGACCGCAATCTCGAACGTGAACGAGGAGGACATGGTGGTTGCATCCGAGATTCGCGGCTACAAGCAGTCGATCGAGAAAGCCCAAGCGCTCCACGAGACGCTCGTGGGCACGATCGAGCGATTCAACGCCGAGATCCGCTTCGTCGAGGAGCAGATCGCCACGCTACGTCAGGAGTACGACCGACTCTCGGAGCGCTATGACATGCTCACCAAGTCGCTCAAGCAGACCGAGTCGCAGACGTCCAAGGTCGGCGGTGAGACAAAGAAGCTCGAGCTCGAGACGACCCAGGTGCAGCAGCACCTTGAAACGACCCAGCGCGAGCGCCACGCGCTGGAGGACCAGATCGCGACGCAAAAGAGCGCGCAGACGACGGTGCACAAGGCGGCGCACAACCTGAGCAAGGAGGCGCAGCGCATCCAGGGCGTCGTGCACGAGAAGGAGATCGCACTTGCGAACCTCAAGAACGAGATGGCGCGCGTGAGCGTCGACATCCTTAACGTCCAGGCGCATGCAACGCAGCTCGAGGAGACCGAGGAGAAGCTCGTGGGCGAGCTCAAGCAGGAGGACCTCCAGGTCGAGAAGCTCGAGCTCGAGATCCGCCAGCGCAACGATGAGATTGAGAAGAAGATGCTGCGCCTCGACCGGCTCAACAAGAAGTACGAACAGCTGCTCTCCAAGATGGAGGACGAGAACACGGGCCCGCTCGAAGCCATGATCAAGAACCTGCTCAAGGAAACGGCCAGCGTGCGCGCGCAGAACCTCGACAGGCAGAAGGAGTGGCTTCAGACGCAGACCGCGCTCGTGAACCTGAGCGCTGAGTCACAGGAGATCGGCGAGAAGAACCAAGAGCTCAAGAGCAAGACGAGCGTGCTCGAGCAGAAGCAGCTGCGGCTCCAGAACGACTTTGAGAAGATGAAGAAGGACATCAAGGAGCTCAAGCTCAGCATCAACGCGATGCACAACGACACGGTCAAGCTCAACGAGCTTATCGCCAAGAACTCGAGTCGTCAGGAGGAGCTCCTGAATATGAACCACGGGCTCGAGATGGAGTTCAAGCGTGAGCTCAAGGAGCTCGAGGCCGAGGCCGTGCAGATGGAGCAGCTCGCGACCACGCTCAAGCGCGAGAAGCAGGACCTGCTCGACCGCATCGTCGAGGTTGAACGACAGATCATGCTCTGGGAGAAGAAGATCCAGCTTGAGAAGGAGACCCAGGCCGCGCTGGACCCCGAGGTGGGCCAGGCTGAGGCCAAGGCCATGGAGAAGGAGATCCACCGCATGCGCCTGCGCCTCGAGGCGCTGCAGCGCAGCCAGGAGCAGATGCTGCAGGACATGGAGCAGGCGATCCACAAGCGCGACCTCATCGCCATGCGCGGCCGCAGCAAGAAGGACACGGAGCTCACGTACGCGTCCTTGACGACCAAAGTGTCCACATTGCAGAACAACCTGCGCAAGACCGAGAAGGACATTGTCAAGATGGACAAGACAATCAAGCAGAAGATGGTCAGCTGTGAGGACATCTCGTTCCAGCTCGAGAAGGCCAGCGCTGAGCTCAAAGTGGACGAAGAGCATGGCATGACACTGCAGAAAGGTATCAACAACGCATTGTACGAGAAGCAGCGGTACATCGACGCCGAGGCGCGCAAGCTGCGGCTCATCAAGCGCTTCGAGGTGATGCGCAAGGCATCTTCTAGTGGAAGTCCACCTCAGGAAGACACCAAGGCACGCGATGAACTGGAGAAGGCCCAACAAGCCGTCGAGAAGGTCAAGCAGATCATCCTACAGCTGCAGCAGCAGAGTCCGCACCTGAGTGAGGTGCTCTCGCGCGTGCTGCTGCTCGCCGACGAGCCGCCAGTTTAAAAGGCAGGCGCTAAAAGATTGACATTTTATTCCATACCTTGTCTATTTGAGTGATTGATGATTGTCCGCTTTCCAAAAGTGTCTACTTGTGATAGTGTCCACGTGGACAACACTGGCTCTCTTAACTTTGCAGTTTGTGGTGCTCTTCTACTGCACTTTTGAGTCAGGAAGGGCGTCGAGGAAGCGCTGCAGACGCTCTGCTGTCTCACTGATGTGGACGATGGCGCTCGCGCGCAGCGCCTCGAGGTATCGTGGGTTGCGAAGATACAAACTACCACACAAGCAGTACCAAAGAGACACACACGCAGGCACAGTTAGTGAGTTCTGGGCTCAACCTAGACACACATACAAACGGGACACACTTGAGGTAGTCTACGTGTGTCTCGAGGACGAGCGCGAGCACGCGCGCGTTGGCAGTAGGCGCGTTCCAGATCAGGTCCAGGAGCTTCACATTCCGCCAAAGTGCGAGCGACCAGCACGTATCTCTCTGCTGTTGCTGCTCTTGTATCACCTGCATCTCTGTCTCGGACCGCGAGACGCTTCTCGCAATACGCTTGAAGAGCTTGCCCACCCAAACAGCAAATGTGGGGGACCAATGCACCAGCTGCGGTAGATGCTTGGCCGTCGCGTGACCAAAGTACGTTGGGTCAGCCACATTGGCTTCCTGTTGAAGCGCCTCGAGTTCCAGCAGTAGCGCCACCTGGTTGTCCAGGATCTCCTCTACGGCCAACATGATGGCTGTCGTCTGGCTCTCATGATATGGACGCTTGGGCTTGCTGGCTGGGCTTGTGAGGATGCTGACGAACTCTTCGAGCGACGCCTCGAGGAAGAAATGCAACCTCTCGGGCATCAACTGGCCGGCAAAGCACATGCGGAAGAGCAGGTTCAGCGCACTCGCGACGTACTCAAGCGAGCCAAGTTCGAGCTCTACCTCTTTCTTCTGCTTCGACTCAACCAAGAGGGCAAAGAGCTCTTGGATCACCATTGCTGGCAGACCCGTCGCAAGAGGCGCTCTGGAATCGGAAGAAGAAGTGGCGCGCAGCTGCGTGCGATTCCCGAAGAACGCTTGCTGGAGCCGCCAGTTGCAGGTCCCAGCGACAGCGAGCTCGTTGAGCAACAAACTCTTCTGCTCGTGCTTTGGCTGGGCGACGAGCTCGTCGATGAGCGAGTCCAAGAGCTCAGTAACTTCACCAGCGCTCGGCTGTTTGTCAAAGTCGTTTAGAGCTGCCGGTGGCAATAGGATCGCTTTCTGAGGGCAGCATCAAAGTTAGCAAGTCCAGTGAGAGCCTAGACTACAGTGAAATGAGGCTAAGATCACTAACCTGGAAGTGCGCCTGGAAGGCCTGCGAGACGTAGAAGAACACGCGTGAGTCCGGCTCGAATGTGCTCACAAAAATCTCGCTCTGCGTCCAGCCGCGGCTCTTCTCTTCATTCTTGGCTGTCACAGCTTTCTTCGGTGACTTGCTCTCCTTCTCCTTAGAAACCTTGGAATTAGCCTCAGCCCTGGCCTTCTCGCACACGAGGATGTGAAAGAGCTGACTGTTGGGTTCGAGCATCATGCTGCGCTGGCCCGAGAGCGCCGGTGACGCCACATCCACCACTAACACATTCTTGAAGCGGATGCGCGTGGGCGGGTTCGAACCGAATTGCGAGCTCGCCAGTGGAAAGAGGTACAGGCAGTCGACCGCGAGAGCGAGCAGCTGGAAGCTCTTGGGCTTCGTGGATGAGGCCACCACGACCGCCTCGTGGTACCGCACGTCCGCATACTCTCTGGCGCTCAGCACACCGCGCAGTCGCTCGCGGTCCAAGTGCTGCGGCCGGCAGCGCGTGGGCGACGCGCACTCCGTGTTCGTGCTCATATGTATCAGTTGGATGTATTTTGAAAATGGTGGTTGTAACGGATCTGGTTGTCTTGATTGCTTGATTCCCCCAATACTCCTCGTCTATTAAGTAATATATAAAAGATCGGCTCGCCTTCCTGCCGCTGGCGTCGTCGGTTCTGTCCACCTGGTGTTGCGGCTGCGACGGTCTCTTTACATTGCGCTCTCTCTGATGGACACGCTCGGCTGATTTACTCTTCGTCATCTTCATCGTCGTCCTCTTCTTCGTCCTCATCGTCGTCCTCTTCCTCATCATCTTCCTCGGCGTCCTCCTCGACCTCGTCGTCTTCCTCACCTGGACAGTATAACAATTGAGCACACAAATAAGGTCAGTTGGTCCTTTTGTCCACCTGTCATGGACAGACACTTCAGCCAAGCAAGCCGTACCTTCGCGGTAGACGATCTTGGCCTTTGGAGCATCTCCAGAGGACGCGGTCGTCACGGGGCCGTCTTCGCTGTCCGTGGCGCCGCCGCTGGCTTCGTGGATCTGGCCAATCACTAAACTAAGGCGGCCCGCGAGCTTCTGCAGCTGGTCGTGCACCTTGAGGCGGTTCTCGAGGATCTGGTAGAGCGCCGAGAGGTTCTGCACGAGGTCCGGCTGCGTCATGAGGTACGCCGTGTGGTGCAGCAGGATCGAGCGGATCCACGGGCACAGGCGCGCGCAGCGGCCCGGCGACTTCTCGAACTTCATCACGAGGATCTCGAGCAGCTCGAGCACTTTCACGGATGACACGCGCTTGATCGTGTTGCCGATCGTCTTGGCGTCGCGCGTGCGCAGACAGTACTCGAGCATCGCGTTGTCCTTGGACTGCAGCGCCTGCTCCAGCACGCTCGAGAGCGACGACGCGTCCGGCTTCTCGCCCTGGCTCACCAGCTCCGACGCGTCCACGCGCACGAGCTCGGCCGCCAGGTCGCTCTCCACGCGCTCACGGAGAGCTTCGACACGCTCGGCGAGAGTGAGGTCGTTGTCGTCCTCGCCCTCGGCGCCGGTCTCGAGGTCGTCAAAGCCCGAGGCATCCACCACGTCGAGGCCCTTGGCCAGGCCGCTGCGCTGCGCGAGCGTGGGCACGCGCGCCTGCTCCTTCTCGGCCGCCTCGGCCGCCACCTTCTGCTTCTTCTTCTCCTTTTCCGAGTCCGCAAGCAACAGGTTCTCGCTGATCGCTGAGAACGAGAGCTCGTCCTTGAGCTGGCTCTGCTCGTCCACAATCGACACGCGCTCGAACACGGGCTTGAGAATCGAGCCGCGCACGACGATCAGCTCGTTCTTGGTCTCCGCGTTCTCCTCCACGGCCAGCACACCGGCCGACGTGGCAGCAGCGCTGTCCGCCACGACCGACTTGGCGTCCGGCGCTACCGGCTTGGTCGACTTGCTGCCGGACTTGTACTTCTGCGTCCAGATGAAGAGCGAGCCCGAGTTGGACACGGTCGCGAGCAGCAGGTCCGTCGTCTTCTTCTTGCCAGCCTCCGTGCGCGCGAAGAGCGACGTCGGCGGGCTTGGCATCGAGAAGTTCACGGCCGGCTCGTCGCTCTCAGTCTCCTCGAGGTCGTACATGTTGACGAAGCGACCGCCGACGGTCGATGAGAACAAGAAGCGAGTACACTTGGAGAAGTAGAGCTGGTTGACGTTCGACGAGAGCCCGGCGACCAGCTTGCGCGCCTTCTTGCCCGACGTGAGGTCGAACGTGCGGATGGCCGTGCCACCCACGGCAAGCACCTCGTCGTTGGACGAGACCGCGATCTGGTGCGCGCCGTCGCTGCCCGCGCGGAACTTGCGCGAGACGGAGCCTTCCTTGACGTTCCATTCGAGGATGTTCTTCTCGCTCGAGCACGAGTAGAGCAGGTTGCCCTGCGAGTTGAACGCGATGTCGTTCACGGCCGCGCCGTGCGCATCCTTTTCTTTCTCGCTCGAGAGCGTCTGTACCACCTCGCCCTTCTGCAGGTCCCACACGACGATCACGCCCGTGCTCGTGCCGAGCGCCACGAGGCCCAGCGCAGACGACTTGGCGCGCTTGCCGCTCGCGCTCTTCTTGAGCAGCGGCGAGTTCAGCGTCCACGCGATGGATGTGTACTGGTAGCTCAGGTGGTCGCGCTCCTTCAGATCATGTTGCAGTGCGCCGGAGCTCTGCAATACAAGCAAGGTATCATACAATCCAGTCAGTGAGGTGTCCATGTTGCTTGCATCCAATCGGAGCTCTTTGGACAGAGCGCAAGAGCTCCATTGAAGCGCATATACAGCAATAGAGAGCCACGTACCACGTCCCAGACTTTGAGGCGGTTGTCCGCGGACACGGCCGCGAAGAATTCCTGCGAAGGAGCGAAGAGCTGCAACATGGTCACGAAGGCCTAAAGCTGCTTGCGATGGTCAAATGAGCGAGCCCAAAGGGTGTAGCGATACGGCGCTTCCAGTCGATAATGGCGATGCACTGGTGCAGAGCCCCCCGACATTCGGGCGACCTTCGCGTAACCTCCATAGACCCGCCAAAAAACACAGAAATAGATTTAGCTGTTTCTAAATAAGAGCAAATCTATCTACATTACGAAGAGTGATAGTCAATCTGCGACTTGTGTGAGCGCATACGCCTCCACGAGCTCTTCAAGCACGAGCTCGTCGTCGTTCGCGGCGCTCGCTGCTGCTGCTGCTAATCCTGTTGGCGACTGCCGCAGCAATGAAGAGCTATATAGCGCATTGTCTTTTGTCTGCAGCTTTTGGTTATATGCCGCTCGCTGCGCTTCGTCGGCGCTG
Organism: Globisporangium cederbergense; assembly: GCA_023334245.1. NCBI lineage: Eukaryota > Oomycota > Peronosporomycetes > Pythiales > Pythiaceae > Globisporangium > Globisporangium cederbergense. The sequence goes on from JAASGO010000579.1 coordinate 15,434, forward strand.
TTCCTGCGCCGTGGGTTGTGTCCGCCCGACGGTACACTGGGACGTCGTGTCACCTGTGGCAGCGGGTCCTGTGCTCCCCGTGTTGCTGTTACTGTTGTGGTTGTCACTAGTGGGCGAACAACACGTCGCGACAGTGGCTGAGGTGCGTGTAGGTGTGTGGGTACTGGCGACTTTGCAGGCGCGAAGGCTATTGCGCGGAAGCCGCCGCCGACGCGCTTAATGGACACGGGTCGCTTGGGCTGCGGAATATGGGGCACATACACTTGTTTTGGCTCACTCGTGTTTACTAGAGTGAGCGGAAAGTTGATGGCCTCCATCGGAGAGGGTATCGCAAATGGGGATTCCTCTTCGTCGTCGTCTGAGAACAGCAAGTCGAGGCTGATGTTGCGGGCCATATCCTCCGGCGGCATCTGAGCGCTTTTGACTGGTGACGGCTTTGGCGGTGACTGAGCGCTGCTCAATGCCTCGCGATTTTCAGACGACGGGTGGTGCTTAAGCTCGACAGCGTCCAGATTCACGAGGCGCTTGCGAGCTGCGAGCGCCAGCCGTTTGCGCGTCTGACGCTGCAAAACAGTGGCCGCCTGCATCTGTCGCTCTTTCTGCTTCTCCAAGAAGCGTCTCTTCTTGCGTCTGCAGGCCACAAAGCTCCGTGACGACCGCTGCAGCGTACGAGCCGCCTGGTCGTGCACTTTCTCTTGCAGTCGCTCACCTTGCTCGCGCCTGGCGAGCATTCCGCGCGCGCAGCGCTGGATCAGCACCGCGGCGAACTCCTCATACTGCCGTTGTTCGCGCTTCTTCATGGACTGGTGATGCAGCCAGAGCTTGCGCTGGCGACCACGCTCTCTTTCAATGCGCTTGTGCTGCCGTCGCTGGTCGTCATCCAGGATCTCCTGCTCGCGTGCACGGAGCTTGGCGAGGCGGTCCTCGACGATGCGCGCGCGCCGGCTCGTGCGCTCGACCACGCGCGAGTAGTTCTCCATAGACGAGTTCTCGAACTGGAGGCCCAGAAAGTGCTCCGTGAACTTGTCGCAGCGTGGGCGATTGAAGAGCTTCATCGCACGATGGGAGTCGATCTGCACGCCCACGTTGCCCGGACGTGCGCACAGGAACGGCAGCTTGAGGGTCCAGGACGAAGAAGGCAGCGCATTGGCTCCAGCAGTGACGCGCGAGGCCACACGCACTTCTTCACCGTCCATTGCGCTCTGTATGTTAGCTCGTCTGCCTGTCTGATAGTCAGCTAGTGAACAATTTGAGCGCATCAATGACCTTTCAAATGAGAGGCGAGCTTGGTGGTGGTATTAATACCGAGCTTTCGTCTATTTCTATGGTACAACCTGACTCTCTAGGTCGCGACAGTGTTCACCTTCTTATCCTCCTCTTTCCCCTCATCTTCGCTGGATGAATCCTCATCGTCATCGTCACTAGAGGACTCGTCGCTGCTGCTCTCTTCGTCATCATCGGACGAGGCCTCTTCCTGCTCCTGTCGTTCCTCCTCAACAACGTCGTCGGTCTCCAGCAGACTGCGCTCGATTTCCTCCAAAGCCCAGCCGCTGTCTTCCTTCTTGAACGCGTCGACGTACTTGGTCAGTTGCTCGCTGAGCCCTAGCAACTGTGCGTCCTGCAGCGACTGGACCCAGACGCAGTAGTCCTGCACGTAGAGCGTGTTGAGCAGGTACTGCGTCTCGGACTTCTCCACCACGCGGTACAGCTCCAGCAGCGCCTTGAGCACTACGCGCTTGCCACATTTCAGCAGCGCGACGGTCTCACGTAGCACGTGCATCGCCAGCTCGTACTGGCGCAAGAACGGGAACGACAGGATGCGCCTCACGGCCGTGCGCACGATCGCCTTGAGGTCCGACGTTGTGTCAAGCCACGCGAGCGTAGGACTCACGATGCTCACGGCCCACGTCGACTCGATACCGCTGTCGCCCTGCGACGTCAGGTGGTCGTATGTGAAGCCGACGAGGATGTCCGCGAGGCCGCCGAGGATCACGGCCTCCTCTTTGCTACCACGTGCGATCAGGTACTCCTTGTGCGGCAGGCGCAACAACAGCTCTCGGTCGGCGTCCGAGAACAGCGAGGCTGCTGGCTGCTGAGGCGCATCGCCACTGAGCTCGAGCGCGTTCATCTGAGCGGTCACCTGTTCACTGCCAGTCGTGCTACTGACGACCTCCATGATCAGCGGGCTCTTCTTCTTCGGCGTTACTACCTCCACCACTTCCACTGGCTCAGCGGCCTTCACCACTGGATGCTGTCTCCAGAAAGGCTCGTACTCCATGGCCAGCTGGTAATACATGTCGTCGTTCTTGTTTATGAAGTCGAGCAGGTACCGCTCGATGTCGAACTGCTCGTCCTCCGCGGCCTCGCGCAGCACGCGACGCTGATCCGCAGGCGTATGCTCCGGGTCTGGCAGCGACAGAATTTCCGAGACCTCGCCGTGCCACACGCGGAAGAAGTCCGAGTACGCGTTGTTGAAGCCGTACGTGGGCTTGAGGTCTGTGATGCGCACAGTGGTCTCAGGCTCCTCGGGCAACGCTGCGATGCGCTCTTCCAGATCCAAGAGCGACGCACTCGCTGGTTTTGTTAATAACGATCGACTGGCCGGTGCTACTGCAGTAGAGTCTATGGTGTTAGCGCCATCCTCAGCATCGGTAGTGACGGATGAGTTGAGCACTTCGATCAGCGGCGCCTTCCTACAAGAGTGCGTCAGGAGTGAGAACCATTTGAGCAGTTGCTATGCGTCAGATAGATAGAAAGCGCGTACACGTACTTCTGAGCGTCGAGCTTGAGGTCGATCTTGGGCTCCTTCGGCTGCAGCAGCTTGGTGAGCATGTCGAGGTCCTCAAACTCCTGCCCAGGTTCCTTCTTCGGCAGGTGCACCACGATCGTGCCATGGTCCTGCGCAGCAAATAAGCATACGCATAATGCGTCAGCACTACCGCATATTCATACAACTGTTAATGACTACTAGACACCACAAAGCGCACCTTGTTCGGGTCGTAGACGGCCTTGGCGAGTTCATCGTCCACGACCTCGTGCGGGAACTGGAGCTTAAGCAGGTAGGGCTTGCAGAAAAAGGAGAAGTGCGTGCCGTCCACGTAGAACTCCATCTCGGACACGCGTACGTAGGGCACGTGCACGTGCACGAAAACCCACGCGGCGTCCTGCGTCACGTGGAAGCGCGGGATTGTCGGCATCGTCGTCCTTGGAGCTCTCCTTTGATAGCGTTTCAAAATGGCGAATGCAATGCATCCATCCAAGCAATTTCGGCTGTGTTGTTGCTTGTTAGCGAATAGGGCTTCGACACTCTTTTTGACCCAGTGGCAATTTAGTTCATGACTGCTAAAATAGGGACACTACGCAAACATTTAATATATATTTTGTGGACCACACTTTATCGAACATTTTACAGCATATTTACAAGCTTCTCAGATAGTTCCGATCGGCACTTCATTGGCTGAAATAAATATAGTTTAGGGTTTCCTCAAAATTTATACTTGTCATCTCTTGCTCGCTGTATACGATACACAGATCAAGTACAACACGAAAAATCGAGCTTTCTTCGCGAGTATACCAATATTTGTATACCATACTTTGTGTAAGCTACGATGCAAAAAATGTAGTACTTCGTTTGCAGAAAGTTCCCTCTTCGCGTCCTCATCTTGAAAAGATCTTTGAAACTTGAAACTTCCGATTTTCCCCCCAAAATTTTATCATCCTATGCTATAGCATATGCGCGAAAGCAGGTTTGTCAATTTTTGACTAA
>JAASGO010000058.1:0-60762 GCA_023334245.1 Globisporangium cederbergense
ACAACAGCAATAGGCGCCAGCAAAGCGCGGGAGACGCAACGGTCCCGCACGAAAAGCCCAAACACGGAACGATTTTTCGCGCTCGGCTCGTTTGAAGAGCGCTGATTGGCCAAGCTGTCGGAGCGCGTCGCGATTGGTTTAGAGTGCTGACTGAAGCTGTAAAGCGCTTTCGTACAGCAAACGCAACACAAAAGCGCGCTTATGGAATTAGCCTATATGAATGAAAGCGAGTTGTAGGGTAAAACGTTCCTGAATGTGCGCCTGTAGGGATTCAGAAATGGCTACACGACTTCTGTCTCGTCACGGATCACAAATACGAGCGCAATGGCGCATGAGCTGGAGCAGGAGCCGCTGCCTACGCTCTCACCTTTGGATGAAGCGCGCGTGGTGCGTATCCAGAAGCTTATCCGCGGACGTCTGGCGCGCAAGCAGGGCGAGGCGGTGGCGGGAGATGTCTATCGCAAGTGCTGGGACGCACTCAGCGGCTTCGAGTATTACTGCAACCTACGCTCGGGCGTGTCCATGTGGCAGAAACCCAAGCTTCTTGGTGCAAATGACGCGGACTGGATTGGTGCAACTGCATATGAACCTGAAGCAGTGGAAATAGAGAGAACTATAAAGGCTGGTGGTGAGCCCAGTCGTGTGGAGAAAGATCTGTTTCCACGCCTCAAGCTACAGCAGCCAGAGCCACCGCCACAGATAGCAAACATGGCGCAGCGGAAGCAGCGCTTCGACGATGGCGTGGCGTTCCAGCAGCAGTGCGCGCAGGAAAAGCTGGCGCTGATGAAGAAGCACCGCCGCAAGATCGCGCGCGCCATGCAACACTGGGATCGTAAGCTGCTCGAGGAGAAGCAGCAGCGGCGCGCAGAGCGCCTCGAGCAGCTCAAGTCCGGTAACCAGCAACTGCTGCAGGACCTCTATGACGGGAAAAAGGTGCATCATTGTTGTTTTTTGTATATGGTCTAGTTTTGTGGTCCGACGCTCATGCGTTTGTGCTGGCCACTAGAAACAAAACGTCGAGACGATCCGCGAAGCTGCGATGCGAGGTCATGTCGACCGCGTCCGTGAGCTCCTGGGGAGCGGCTTCAGTGCAGACGCAGAGAGTGTGAGCTATCAATGTACCTTGTCTACACATCAGTTGTTTACATTGTACTCTGACGATGTCTTGCTGCTGTTGTTGATAGGCGATGGGGCTCACGCCGCTGTTTGCAGCCTGTCAGAGCGGCCAGTACGACGCCGTGAAGCTCCTGCTCGCGAACAAAGCAGACGTGAACCACGCGCACGTGAAGACTGGCCGCACGGCACTAATGGAGGCTGGCGCTCGTACGAACGCGAGCGTTGTGAAGGAGCTTCTACGTTATGGTAATTCAAAGCAGCCATTCATCCTTGCTGTTGTGTCCACTCTCATATAGCTGTGTTCGCTACTCTTTATCTTTTGCAGGTGCTCGCTTGTATATGAAAGACGCACACGGTGAAAGCGTGTTTGACGGCATGCGGGATCCCGGGGTTCAGAAGATCGTGGCGATGGCGTGCGAGGCCTGGAGCGTGAGTAATGCACCGCTCTTCCCGACCGAATTCCGCAATGCAACGCTCGCATTCGCGCTCGTGTCCAAGCGCCAGTACGAGAGCTGTCTGCGGAAGAAGGCGTCGACACGTAAGGAAGTGCTCTCGATGAAGCTCTCGTTGCAGCGGCTGCTGGCGGAAGCGAGAGTCCACTACGACGAGGACAAGCGCACGTGCCACGCGCAGATCACGATCCGGAAGAAGCTCGAGACCCTTGAGGCAGCAGACTCTAGGTACGACGCAGAGCGATCGCGGTTACTGCACCTGCTCCAAGACGCTCTCGACATGCTCTGCAGTTCTCGGCAGCCGCGGCACCTCACAGATGCTGTGATTCTCAATATCCTCAGCTACTGCGGTCGCCACTGGTTTGAAAGCGAGGTTTTGGTATCTACCAGCAGCACAAAGAAGAAAGCGCGGCGAAGACATCCAAAGGATTCGAAGGAAATGATGTGCGCTATCAAACCAACGAAGCTTCGAGACCCGCCGGACAAGCTCCCAGTAGAGCTACTAGCCGAGTGGAACGCGTTCCAGACACAACTACAGGTAGCTTATCGATATGGAGCTCTTGTGCAATCACAACGTTAGACTAACCCAACTGCTGAGCATGTCGGCGTGTTTTCCCTTTAGAGATGCTGCCAGTCGCTGCGCAGCGTGGAAGTGCAGGAGCGTGCAGATGTCGAGAGAGGCGTCTCGAGAGACCTCAGCGGCGCCAGTCGCGCCACGCTGGACGTCTGCGTCGTCGCGGCGGAGCACCTGCCACTACGAGACCCACGAACAGAGGAAGCGGTACGTTCGTAGCTTATCGTCACTGCTGGCCATTCTGTGTCGCGAGTTTTCCTTAACATTGTGGCGTTCTTCGCGTCAACGCACGCAGATTGACCCTATTGTCCGCGTGAGCCTCCGCAGCGTTGCCTCGATGGCCCAGGGCGGCACCCACGCGTTCGAGACTGAGATGCGCCTCGCAGATCGTCACCCGGCATGGGATTTCTGCCACCAGATGACCGCTGTGCCCTCGATCCACGAGGAAGTGTACATCCAGGTGATCGATACCAAGCGCTGCGAGATCGCAGGTGAGGCTACGGTCGCTTTGCGGACACTTTTGGACCAGAAGGAGCACGACGAGTGGCTCGTGCTGCTGCCCACGCTGCGCCAGCAGTTAATTGAGAAAACCCCACGGAGACATCCGGCTCGGATCCACGTGCGGCTCAAATTCGTCCACACAATGGTATGTGAAGCGGCATTGCCATGAGAGTTTCAGGCTGATTGAGAATGACGATGTACTGAGGTTTGTGTGCCGCTTGTGGTACTGCAACGCAGTCGATCGTGCTCACGAGAGAGTTACAGCAGCTGATCAAACACCGGGACGTGCTAGTGCAAAAGAAGCGCGAGTTCATTCAAAGCGTAATCGCAGAGCGCATGGCGCAACTGCAGTAGTACTGTCAACCAAGCGACTGACCCATCACATAACATCTATCCAAGCCGGGTGCTTACACAACCATCAAGCACAGACTAACCACTTCAAGCCAGCCTAGTGCCTTTTGCCGTACTTCTCAGCCGCCCACTCCGGCAGCACCGGCAGCTCGAGTTCCTCGCCTTCGCCCAGGTCGCGGTAGAGCGCCTCCACGTACATGTGTTTGATGAGTCCTGGCGGACGCGCCAGCGAGAATGCCTCGAGCGCGTGCTTGACCGTGCAGCCCTTCTTCTTCACGAGGTAGCTCACAATCAGGTAGCCCGTGCGGTTGAGCCCGTGCGTGCAGTGCACGGCGATACTGCCCTCCTCGGGATTCTTCTCAAAGAACTCGTCGGCGATGGTCATGAACCGGTTCACCTCGTCCTCGCGCGGCGGCGCGTTGAAGCCCTCAATCTTGAGCTTCACGTACTCGATTGACGTGCCGTCAAACTCGGCGCTGCCGTCATAGTACTTGAACGTGTTGGTGAGGTCGACGACCATGCGCACGTTGTGGCCCTTGCTCTCCTGCTCCTGCACGAATAGCTTCGGGCTCCAGGCGTGATCGGACGACTCGTACAGGTGCGTGAATTTGTCGTCCAGCGGGCACCGCATGGGCAGGAAGCGCGAGTCGCGGATGAGGTCGCCCATCTTGGCCACGTCCTCCCAGTTCTCTGGGATCGAGATCTTGTTCCTGCGCCGTCCCCCGCGTCGGTGGTCATTACGGTGCTGGTTGCGAGCCGCGTACGGTGGTCGCTGCTGCTCAGATCCATTAGCGAGGTCACCGACATTTTCCGTGGCTTGGTGCTTCGATCCTTCTGGCTGCTGCTGCTGTTGCTGCTGTTGCTTCTCAGATCCATTTGGCTGATGCTGTTGTTGCTCGTCAGATCCGTTCGCGTGCTGCTGCTCTTCTCGCTGGTAGCGGCCACGCCCACGACGATTGCGACGATCCCGTCTACGCGGGGCCCGGCGTCCACTCGACCGGTCGCGGGAGCGCGAGTGCTGTCTGCGCTGGCGGTCGTCCCAGTCGTAGTCTCGACTGCGGTACTCGCTGCGGCGACTGCTTTCACCGTTCCACGACGCCGAGCGTCTGTCACTACCAGCATAACCAGAGGAGCGCTTACGTGGCTCGTCTAGTCTGTCGAGCGACAAGGAGCGGCGTTTCAAGCGGCGCTGCGAGCGACTACGCGAGCGATCTGTGCGGCGTCTGCTGCGGCTGCTGGTCGGGTAGCGATCCAGACTTCGGCTGCGGCGTCTGCCCTGGCTGCGGCTCGGGCTTCTTCGCGTTCTTCGTCCACCTCTACTTCGGCTTCGACTGCGACTTTTACTACCAGCGCCTCTGCGATGATGATCGCCACCAGATCGCGAGCCATCACGACGGCGGGATCGACCGCTGTCGTCGTCGTCACGGTGGTGCGACGAATGCGTGCGCGAAGAATGGCGCTGGCTGCGTGAGCGGGATCTGGATCTGACGCGCGACGGTGGTGCTCCACTGCTGCTGCTGGGCCGCTCACTGCGGGGCTCAGAGCGGCGTCCATTGCCGACGTCACGATCGGGCTCCTGCGCCACAGCCACAGCGTCGCTGGCGCTCTCCATTTTGCGCTCTGCTATTGCCGCCATTCGCTTTTTTGGAGCTGCCGATTTACTGGATAGTGGCGCGAGTAGTTTTATTAGTCCCGATCAGCTATTGTGGCCAAACGGTGACGCAAGTCAAACTTAACCATCGTACTTAAAGGGATGCTCGGATGGCGTGTTACGATTCGTACTTTATCAAAGTTGAGTGACGTCGCTAATCATCACGGCTTGCGCAACATTGAACCACAGAGCTCTTCATTCTCCATTCCCATCGAGATGGCGAAGCTGCGTGTACTCTGCCTGCACGGCTGGCGCACAAACGCCAAGATTCTCAAGGTTCAGTCCGAGGGTCTGCGCCAGGCGCTCGGCCCACGCGCCGACTTTTTCTACCTGGATGCGCCCTTCCTCGCAACGGGGCCGGCGCAGGAGATCGTGCGCACGCTCTTCGAGAATGAGGCGCCGTTCTTCCAGTGGTGGGACGCCATCAAGCGCGGCACTGACACAGAAGGTGCACCCGACGCGGTCACGGGCAAGCCTCGCGCCATCTACAGCTACGTCGGGCTCGAGCACACGCTCGACTTCCTGCTGGGCCAGATCCACCAGCTCGGGCCGATCGATGTGCTGCTCGGGTTCTCACAGGGCGCCGCGCTCGTCACGGTCATGAACGCGCACTACAAGAAGACGTATGGCGACTCGCCACCGTGGAAGGCGTGCGTGCTCGTCGCGGGCTTCGAGCCGCGCGCCGTGGAGACCAAGCACCTGCTGGAAGACGTGTTTGGGAATCAGCTTCAAGTGGACATCCCGTCAATCCACGTGCTCGGCAAGGCGGACACGATGTTCAACTACTCGGAGCGGCTCTTTGATCGCTACGGAGGAGAAGAGAAGGGGCTCACGAAGCTCAAGTTCGTGCACGAAGAAGGCCACAAGTTCCCCTCGCCTAGCCGCAACCAGGCGCTCTACGCGGACGTTGCGTCGGCGATAGTGGAGCTTGCAGGCTGTCCAAAGCTCGCGCCTATGTAAGAAAGAGCTGCCTGATGTAAATAAACTCCTAGACGCTCTGAATGATATAGTTGTCATGTTTGCTGTATCTGTTGGGTTGGCCTGGTCTTTCGTGTTCTCTATCTATCGCCAGACCCCATGCCGCTGCTGGTTGAGCGCTAGTAGTGATGCTGGAGCTCTCTCAGTGCAACCAAACTCTTCTCCGCCGCGTGGAGGTCCGTCACCGACTGCTTCAGGCGCTGCTCGTCCTGGGCTTGGACAGTCTCAGGGACTTTGGTGGCGTACTGAGGGTCGCTTCGACGAGTCACAAGTCCGTCGACGGCTTTCTGGCTCTTGGCTGCGCGTTTCTCCAATCGACTGATCTCCGCCTGGACGCGCTGCGAGGTCTCCGTGTCATCAGGCACCTCCATTAGGACTATTAGACATGATCACACAAAAAATCACAAGGTTAGCCACAAGCCACCCCTCTTCATTAGGATCACCATGGTTCAGCATCCCTCTCACCTCGACAGGACTCAGAGACGGAGTGGGTGAGCACGGGACCAGTAGTTGACACCGACACACTACCATCAACTGAGGCGTGGACGATAATGCGGCACTGGCCCTCGATGTCCCGCAGCGCCTGGTTCACCGCGGCTAGAACGCTTTCGTCCTTGCACAGGATCTCGACACTTGCGTCACTGGGATATGTGAACGAGCATTGTAGAATCAGACCCTGCTGTCATCAGACAACTATCTTATGAGAGCAAATTGCAACGTACCCGCCACCAGACTGCGCACTCGGCGCGAGCACCTTGATCGTGTGCTTGAGTGAACGTATTCCGTGGATCACGTCCAGCACCAGCTGTTACATATGATCACAAGGAGCAAGTACCAGACATCGTTATGAGTACAATCAACAGGACGCACATGACCGCCTGTGCATTCGACCATACACCACCCACCATCATCGTTTTTTCAGCCTCTTCATCAAGCCAGAAGCTCATGTCGCTCTCCTCCGGGTACTTGGCGAACAGGATCGACGTGTCAAACAACTCGGAGGTCTTGAACGGATCGTACTCGCGAATGCGTTGCCTAGGTGAACAAAATGAGAAAGAAGTTGAGTGTTCAAGTGATAGATAGCCCTTGAAGAGATCGTAGATCAACGCACCAGAGCTCCTCGGTCACGAACGGGATGAACGGATGCAACAGGCGCATCGAGTAGTCGAGGCACTGGAAGAGCGTCACCTGGGCGCTGAGCCTGCGCGCGAGCAGTTCTTTTTCGGAGCTGAACTCGCTTGCGTCGATGCGGTTGCCGTACAAAACCGGTTTGCTGAACTCAATGTACACGTCGCAGAGTTCCTGCACGAAGAAACGCTGCATGGACGACACGCTCGTGGCCAAGTGGTTCGATTCGATACCGCGGTTGATAGAGAGCACCGTCTGAGCCTATGGTACATCCCGTAAGGTTCCATGAAGAGTACAAGTGAGACTCATGGTCTAAAGTTCATAGAATAAGGACCAAATTAACGTACCAGGCGGCTCATGATCCAGCGATCGGCCAGGCCCATGCTGCACTTTAGCTCCTTCAGGTCCGCCACTGAGGTTGTCTCTTGCGGAGCTGGGGCTTCCGAGGCTTCGAGTAGAGGCAGCGCGTAGCGGACAGCATTCCAGATCTTGTTGCAAAAGTGGCGGTACGACACAACGCGCTGGACGTCCATGTTGATCTGACGCCCCTGCTGGAGGTACGACGCCAGTGTGAAACGCAGAGCATCCGTGCCGCAGGTCGGAATACCCTGAGGGAACTCCCTCTTGAGCTCCTTCTCGGCCTTCTTGAGCTCGCGAGGACCCACGTTTCCACTCTACACGAACACATGATAAGCAGTTAATAGGTACTATGAGGAGGGACACATCACACAGTAGCTGGTTAGAATGAAAGCGTGCACGTACCATGAGATCTTCCAGCAACTGGTTCAGCGTAATACCGTCGATGACGTGCAGTGGGTCGATGACGTTGCCCAGGCTCTTGGACATCTTCCGCCCCGCCTTGTCGCGCACCATCGGATGAAGCAGCACCTTCTTGAACGGGATCTCACCAGAGAACTGCAAAAAAAATACCAGAAGCAACACTCTCATGGTTAGAAACACGAGCAACAGATAGACCTGTGCGTGTGACAAAACTTGAGGTGACATGCCTCCTCGCACAGCATCGCCATTCTTGCAACCCAGAAGAAGAGAATGTCCGATCCGGTCTCCATCAGGTCCAGCGGATATTTGGCCTCGAGATCCTTGGCCACGAGCTCGTCTTGCGTCGTGTTCGGCCATCCCTACAGCAATGTTTAGTAATGCACCATTATGACCAGCTCATGTGTAAAAGGGGTACGCATGAAGACTTACAAACACGGAGAGCGGCAGCAGCCCCGAGCTGAACCAGGTATCCAGCACATCAGCGTCTTGCTCCATGTCGCTGTCCTCCAGTTTGACCCCTAGCGCCTTCTCAGCTTTATCACGGGCTTCACTGATGGAACTCGCGACGAACCACTGATCGCTCGTGTCGCTTTTCACGCGGTATGCTGGCACGCGGTGGCCCCACCAGAGCTGGCGACTCACGCACCAGTCCTGCATGTTGTCCAGAAAGAAGAACCATGTGTGCGCGTGGGACTTTGGCTCGATCGTCATGGCTCCGGAGCGCACGTTGTCGGCCGCACGCTTCGCCATGTCCCTACAGTCCACGAACCACTGCGGCATCAAAAGCGGCTCGATCACGTTGCCGGAGCGCGAGCAGATGGAAATGGCCGTCGGATGGTCGAACTATCAGTGTGTGTGAGAGAGAGCACGGAGATTGTCAGACATGCGGTAATGATGTACTGAAATGCTGGTGCAAGGATATAGAGCAAGAGTGCACCTTGTCCACGTATAGATCCATGGCCTTGAGCTTGTCGACCACTTGTTCGCGGGCGTCGTAGCGGTCCAGTCCCAGAAAACGCGAGTCCACAGCCCCACAGATCTGGCCTTCTTTGTCGATGATCTCTTTCTCCGGCAGGTTGTGTCGCAGGCCGCACTCAAAATCCTTCGGGTCGTGCGCTGGTGTGACCTTCACGACGCCTATCACACGACAGCAGCAATGTCCATTGATCAGTTGATACTTTGCCAAGTAAGCAGCATAGACAGAGACACGCACCGGTGCCCAGCTCCATGTTGACGAGGATGTCGTCCGTGACGATGGGGATCGGCTCCTTGGAGAACGGGTGGATCACGTGCTTCCCATGGAACTTTTGGTAGCGAGGGTCCTCGGGGTGCACCGCAACCGCAACGTCACCAAATATGGTCTCGGGTCGCGTTGTGTCGACCTCCAGGAACTCGTCCGAGCCCATGATCTAGGTTACATAGCATTGAGTTAGTTAAACAACGTAGGACATAATCTCAATGAAGGTAGCATCACGTACTTGATATCGAATTCGATGCATGACACCGAACTCCACGGGTTTGGCGCGTCCAGGCAGCATCTTCATCGTGGAGCCCTCAACCTGCTCCGAGTCCACTTCGATGTCGGAAATCGCGGTCTTCAGCGTCGGACACCTGCAGATCATCCATCAGCAAATATGCAGCGACAGTCTCGATGAGAGGTCAAGCTGAACTCTGTCAAAATAGACGTATTGCTCACCAGTTGACCATGCGTCGGCGTCGATAGATCAGTCCCTTGTCATGCAGCTGCACGAACGCGCTCACTACTGCTTTCGATCTGCCATAATGATGTCACAAGATGCATTAGACACTGTCGAACAACCAAACGATCAGTTAGCAGAAAAGCAACGCTAACAAAGTAACGCACCGCGTCTCGTCCAGCGTGAAGTACGACTGATCCTTCTCGACAATCGCGCCGATGTGGTCCAGCTGGTTCATGATCTTGCCGCCGTATTGCTCGTTCCACTTCCAGACCTCGTCGATGAACGCTTCGCGGCCGAGGTCATGCTTGCTCAGGTTCCTCTCCTTCTGCAGCTTCCGCTCGACTACACTCTGCACAATAGAAAACACAGCACATTGAGACGCAGAGGTCACTACGCATAGCTCAAGCATAGCCTATACATCCGGTGGTTGTCATACCTGCGTCGCGATGCCAGCGTGGTCCAGACCGGGCACCCAGTGCACGTCGAAGCCGCGCATGCGGTGCCAGCGCGCAAGCGCGTCCTGGATCGTGATCGTGAGCGCATGCCCGATGTGCAGCGCGCCCGTGACATTCGGTGGTGGGAGAATCATGCGGAACTTCTCACTGCTACTACCAGCGGCAGACTGGTGCTTGATCGCCTCCTGCCAGTACGCCTGCCATCCTTTCTCGACCTCCGTGGGGTCGTACGCGCTCGCGAGTGGCGCATCCTTCACGCGCGCTCGCAGCTCGAGCGACAGCGGCACGTGCGGCAATGTGCCGTTCAAAGTACCAAATGCTGCTGATTGCGATTGCTGGGAGAAGAAGAGCGCACTGCGCTGCTGCGGACGCACGCACAGCGCGCGCCGCGTGAGGCGCAGCATGCTCGTCATGTTCGATTGTGCGCTTTTCGTGTGGCGGCAATTTTTTGCGGCTGAAATATGAAGATCGTTCCACACATGAATCTAGAACATAGTGTGAAGCGCTCTACTTTGGGTTTCACTGATGAAACAAAATCTAACCTTGAAATCGTTCCTTTCAAACCAAGAAGCAACGGAAAAAGGCTCAGTGTGTGAATGCGAGCCAGAGCGCGAACATGGCGGGGCTCGTGGAGAAGCTTGTGGACCTCGTGGGGCAGTACGTCGCCCTCTAACACGCCCTGTATGGCATTATACGCGCACGAAGTACAGTCACTGACCGTTCCTTCTTCTCTCGCTCCTTGCTGCGCGTTTATGGACTGAAAAATGCGTCTCAAACAGTGCGTTCTACTCGGACGAGCACGTGGTGGTGCTGCGCGCGCTCATCCGCGAAAAGTTCATGAAGGTGCGTCTTCAGAAGGGCTCTGTGTCGTCTGGCCGTCGCGTATCTATAGCAACTCGTTCTAGTCTGGTGTCATGGTGGATCATTGCACTAAGCTACTGTCGTTGCGCGAATGGATGCGTTCGTGCTGTCACACACCGACAGGATGACGAGATGGGGAGCGCCGTGAACCTACAGACGCGCCAAGTGCGTAAAATTATGAACGAACTGCACCAAGACCACCTCGTCTGCGAGTACGAGCCACACACTTGACATCCCTTGTGCGGTTGTTGAATAAGCTCAGTTAACTGGCTCATGCTCGTATCGTGTGGCATGAGTACAACAGGGAAGTGCTGAACGACAAGCGCGTCGGCGGCAGCTCGTCCACGTCGTACTGGTGCGTTTTCATAAACTCTTTATAACGAGCGGTGGACCCCCGTTGCTCATGTGGTTAAACGTGTGGCTTGTGGTCCGCCTGCTAGGTACATCGACTACAAATACTTTGTGGACGTGGTGCAGTACCGCCTCTACGTCATGCACGAGCACCTGAAGGACAGTGAGCAGCTCGAGATCGAGCGCCAGACGTTCCAGTGCAAGGATCCGGACTGCGGCCGCGAGTACACGGCTCTCGAGGCACAGCTGCTGCTCATGCCCGGCCAGTTCAAGTTTCGCTGCGGCCACTGCAACGAGCTGCTCTTCGAGTGCGACAACAACGACCGGCTCGAGAAAATCCAGAACCTGCAGCGCAAGGTGCGTTTCTTTAGAAGTATCCATGGGCTGTAGACATTGGGGGTATCCTAATGGTTGTTTGCTGTTGTTGTGTATGGATATCAGTTTAAAGACCAGATGAACAAGCAGACGGGCATGCACGAGGGCATCTACGAGGTGCTGCGCCGCATTGGAGACTTTGTGAAGGAGGGCCACGTGCTACCAAAGTCAGTGTTCGCTCCCATTTCTCCTTGGGGTGTCAGTCTTTAGTAGGTTCTCATTATTTAACTCCATGTCGTCTTCATGCGATATCACAGCAACCTCCCAAGCGACAACCGTGCAGCTGGACTAGGCGGAAACAGCGTCCGCGCGACAGCGACTGGCAAAGGCCGACCAGGCGGAGCTGGCGGTGGGGGCAATGGCCCAGGACAGAACGGCAGCCAGGGCAACGACGCCAAGAACAGCCAGTCGTACCTTTATTCCTATGGCTCTCGGGTACGAAGCGTAGTGAGCATGCTATATTGTGTTATGTGCTGTGCACGCTTTTACTAACCTATTGATGGTGTCACGTCACATAATACTCAGGACCAAGAGATCATCGTGGACATCGCTGGCAACGATCACGCTGAGGACGAGTATCTGATGGACGGAAAGCGAAAAGCGGTACGAAGATGTTTTAATACCAGTCAGTCAACCGTGTGGTCTTTACATATGCTAAGATTGGTTCCGACTGACTTTGATACGACTCATGTAGGAGGAGGACGTCTCAGAGCGACCAGCCAAGGCGCCACGTGCACTTCCCGAGTTCCTCTTGGGGAGCTCTATCAGTGGGCACATGGCTGCCAAGCATCTCCAGGCGGCTGCGGCGGCCGCTGCCACTGCTGAAGAGCAGAAGCTACTGCCGACGGGCATGCAGAGCATGGAGGACCTGAACCAGACGGAGATGACCGAGGAGCAGCGCCAGGAGGCGTTCAGGAAGGCATACATGGCCGAGCTGGAGCGCTACAATGAGGAAAACGAGGACGGGAACGAGGAAGTGGAGGTACAGGTGGACCACCAGGGCTGGGACGCCGAGATGAACGGCGACGCTATGGACGACGAAGAGCTAGAAGACGTCGAGTGGGAGTGGTGTGACGACGACGAGAACGGTGCCGACGACGTCGAGGTCAAGGTGAACGGCTCCACGAAGCGCCTCGTGTCGGTGGACGACGACGACCTCCTGGATATGTCCCAGGAGGAGTTCATGGTACGTAAATGATGCTGTTATTTATGAGCATGCAACATTGTTGACTTACTCGCGTGTATGTGTTTCTATGTGATGTGTTACAGGACTGCTATCACCTGTGCTTCACGCAATCCTAGGAGTCCTCGCATCTATCATCTCCATCAGCACCTCCATCAACGTCTCCATCACACACACACCAGCGGTACGAAGTATAAAAATCTGAATAATGTATTCGTGTGTTGCTCAACAGCAAAGAAAAGAGAGAACTGTGCTGCTTTGCTTGCTTGTTGACAGGATCTCTATCTGAGCCAGCGGCAGCTTTCTTCAAGCACCTTCAGCGTCTCAGTCATCAGCGAAGACGCCTTGGTGGAGCAATGGAATGCTGGTGATCGACGTGGTTTGGCGGCGAAAGTGCTCCGGTTTGCTGTTGTTGTTCGAGTTCGTCTCAGTCTCCGCAGCTTCAGACGTCTGCGCTGCACGCGCGGCTTTCTGGTGCATCACGTTGATCATCGGGTCGGTCGAGTACATCCACGAGCGCTGCGCGTGCGTGTCTTGCTGCGGCTCGGCACTGACACGGAAGACTTCGCCCATGGCCCCAGATGTCGCCTTGCCGCGCTCGATATTGCGGCTACTGGCACCGCCTGCAGGCACGAGAGACTGCGCACTTGAAGACCCGCTGCGCTGTGGAGATGAGCTGGAGCTTGAGGGGAAGTGGTTGATGAACGACGTGCGGTGGGTCGAGTCCAGGTAGCGCCTCTGCGACTCGAGGTCCGGCTGTGGGATCGACGACCGGAAACCTCGGTCGGCCAGTGTCGACGTCTGGCGGATCGCCTGGTCGAGGGTGTGGTCGCTGATCATCCGCGGCTTGTGTCTCTGAGGTGTGAAAAAACCAAGCAAGTGTTAGGGAGAAACAGTCCACCGATTCATCATCAGGTGTCGCAGTTCACTTGTACCTGGGGAATCGAGCGCGAGCCATTGAAGTCCGAGCCGGTCGTGGTCGCGTACTCTTTCTGCAACATCGTGGAATGAGCGTATTCGAGAAAGAAAGTCAATTAACTACGGCGCAAGCTATCAGCGATGGGAACAATGACCAGCAACGTACCGCTCCATCGTGGGGAAGCACTCCGTTCAGCGGCGACGCACGCTCTTCGTACCAGTTGTCTACCAAGATTCAAGAAACGCAAGTGGTTAGTGATCAGTGGTTGTCGACAAACTTGTACCATGATGGGGATATCCACAACAAGACTCGTACCATTGAGGGTCTCCTTGTGGTAGCTCTTGAGCGCCATCTTCAAGCGACTTCGTCTCGACTCGGAGCCTCTCGTCACTCGTGAGGTCCGCAGCTTGAGGCAATCTCCCAACCCAACCTCTCAGCGTTCGCCTTCCATACTGCTTTGTTTCCCTATATATAGGCGCCTTCTTCCAGCCAAAGTTGGTCTGTCAAGAAGAGCCGAAACGGACAACCAGCACCTTGCGCAAGCACCTAATTCCATCTCCATCAGCCACAGCCGCCGATAGAGAACAGCAAGCAGCAACACGCCGCGCGCATGCACGAGAAGCCATGAGCCACCGCCTGTCGCAGAATGCGCGCCACACGAACGACTTGCTCGAGGAGCTCGAGCGCGACAAGGAGCTTGAGGTGCTGCGTGAGTACCTCACGCGCTTCGACCTCTTCCCGCGGCAGCGCGACCCGGCGGCCGCGCCCATCCGCTTCGAGGAGCTCAAGGAGCTCGTCAAGCACTGGAAGCTCCATCGGCAGCGCAATTTCTGGAAGACGCACACGACCAAGGAGGATCTCGTGCGCACGCTCTACCGCCACATCAACACCAAGATCATCCCGCAGGAGACGCGCGACGAGACTTCCATCGCGTCACCCGCTTTGATTAATGGCGGCGGTGGAGGTGGTGGACTTGCTGCGAATGGACCCGCGCCATCAGCCAACCACAGCAGCAGCATCACGCCCATGGCACCCACGGCACCAGCAGCGAGGAAGGCATCCTCTATCGCTGCGGCCTCAGTGGTCGAGTCACCGCGTTCCAAATCGATCCTCGTGCACCACACGCGCGGCAGCACGGGCGGCGGCCCCAAGAAGGAGCACATCTTCAACGAGTACTCGGGCGACCTCTTCAGCCAGCGAGGCGACTACGAAGATGGCATGATCTACCTGTCGCGCTTCCAGAAACCAGGACTCGTGATCGACAGCGACGGGCTCGAGAAGAAGAGTGACAGCACGAGCGAGCTGAACCCGGACGACGACGACGAGGGCGAGGTACACCTCAAGAGCAGCGACGAGCTCGATCTACTGGGCAGCGCCATGTCGCGCGAGGTGCGCCTCAAACAGGAATGCGCCTTCAGCATCTACCATGTACGTTGTCACGCAAGCCCAACGAGCTCACTTTTTGTCCTCACTTACCATCGCTCACTGACCTTTTCTATGTTGTGTCCTCTTGTAATGGACTTACTGACTGACTTGCTCACCTGGACACCGAATGCATGTATTGTACTGTAGTTCACGACGGACGTTTGCCACGAGAAGCAAATGGTGACTGAAGGCTGCATGCTTGCGCTCAGCCGCCTTTCAGTGTTTGACGACATCGAAGTCAAGAAGTTCTGTGCCGCCGCGATCCTCAACCTCACGTGGGAGGCCTCGCTCTGCGTCAAGATGATCGACGAGGGTGTGCTGCTGGCGCTGCTGGAGCTCGCCAAGGCGCAGCACGAGGAGATCCGGCGCAACACGTCCATGGCGCTCTGCAGGTTCTCCTACGACCGCAGCGGCCAGCTTCGTTTGGTCCAGGAAGGCTGCGTCTCGGCCATAATCTCGATGCTCAACTCGCCTGACTACGAGACCAAGGAGGCGTGCGTCAAGGCGCTGATCAACATTGCATCATATTCGGGCACAACCGTGGCCGAGAGCGTCGTGCAGACGATTCTCAAGATCTCGACCAAGAAGGAGCAGGCGAGCATCAGCTTTTCTGCGGAGGCGATCTGCAACCTTTCGCTGCTCAACGGGCCGCGCGGGAAGGTTGTGGAGGATGGTATCCTCGACAACATCTGCGAGCTCTCGCAGAGCGTGAGCGACGCTGACGTCAAGATCAACCTGGCAACCGCGCTCTCCAACTTCTCGGGCTTCCAGTCAAACCTGGAGCTGCTGAGCCAAGTGCGCATCCTTGAGTGCCTCGAGGACCTGCTCAAGTTCGAGAACGAGACTGTGCGTGAGCACTGCGCGTTTACGATCGCCAACATCTCGTCGTACCCGACGTCACTGAAAAACCTTGTGCTCAGTGACGCGGTCGTGCAGCTCGTGGAGATGGGGCAGAAGGCGAACCAAGCGATCCAGGAGAGCATCGCGCTGAGCCTGTCCAACATGTCATCGACGCCCGACAGCCGTCAGCTGCTGGGCCGCTTTGGTGTCGTGTCGCTGCTCCTGCACTTCCTCGAAGAGTCGAGCGCGCTCACCAAGCAGTACGCGATTGTGTCGCTCTGCAGCCTCATGGTAAGTCCGACGACGTGCTCAGAGCTCATGCAGAGCAACACGCCCGCGGTGTTGGCGCGCTTGTCCACATCGTCCCAGGACAAAGTCAAGGAGCTCTGCGCCAATGCGCTGTTCAACCTCTCGTGTGAGAAGAGTCTACACAGCTTCTTGCTCAAGGACGACATCATTAAGGCGATCGCGCGGCTGTGCAAGAAGTTCGTCGTGAACAAGGACGGCGTGGAAGTCGAGGACGAGACGCCCGTGAACGCCAACGACAAGACGCCCGTGGTGCTGCTGCGCAACCAGGAGTGCGCCATCGGCTGCCTCTTTAACCTCTCGTTCTTCGAGGAGAGCCGCAAGGTGCTCATCCGCGTGGACGTGGTCAAGATCCTCTTCCAGATCTTCCAGCGACCGGTCAAGAACGAGGAGCTCCTCAAGCAATGTGCCGCGATCGTGGCCAACCTGTCCTTCGATGCGGACTCGCGCGTGCGCATGGTCGAAGACGGCTGCGTGCGGCTGATCCGCAAGCTCATGAACTCGCTCAGCAAGGACACGCTACTTTGCTGTGCTATCGCGTGCTGCAACCTGGCGGCCGAGGCGCTCGAGAAGACGCCGATCCTCTCGATGCTCATTGACCTCTCCGGCTCGCCGCACGCCGCCATCACGCTTACGTGCGCTATCGCGTTCTCCAAGCTTGCGTCGAACGCGTCGTTCCGGCCAACGCTCACCAAGAGCCCCGACCTGTACCCGGCGCTGACGCTCATGATGCGCTGCGGCATCGAGGACATCCAAATCTACTCGGCTGTGACGCTCTGCAACCTCGCGGTCGAGCGCAGCCAGCGGTCGCGGCACATCTGGAAGGAAGGCACAGTGCCGGACTTCATCGTCAACTCGCTGCTTCGCATCAACAGCGACTCGACTAAGGAGATCTGCGCGCGCGCGCTCTACAACCTGCTCACACATGACGAGTATCGCATGGCGCACATCAAGGAAGGCGTTTTGTACGCGCTGGTGAAGCTCGCGAGGCTCGAGAGCGTCGAGATCCGCTCACTCTGCGTCACTGTGCTCTACAACCTCTCATGTGACCCGGCGATGATCGACATCCTCATGGAGATCAACGTGGCGCAGGTGATCACCAAGATGTGCGAGATGGAGTTCAGCAACCAGGACATCCACCGCCGGCTGGCCGCGTGCCTCATGAACATCGCGATGAAGCAAGGTAACGAGCTTAAATTGGTTGAGGGCGGGGCACTCGTAGCCACGCTCGTGCTCTCGGAGCACAACGATCCGCCCACGATGCGCTACTGTGCGTCCGTACTCTGCTACTTGTCCTCGCAGCGTGCCAACTGCGAGGCCATGGCGGCCAACGGCCTCGTGGACGTGATCGTGAAGATGATCACGTCGGACGACAGCCAACAGAACCTCTTTGGGCTCAACGCGCTCTGCAACATCTCGTACGTGGCCACGCTGCACGACCGAATAGAGGAGTCAGGTGCCATCCAGCCGACCATCCGACTCTTTTCTGTAAGCGAGGAGGTAGACGTGCTCCTGGGCTGCGCGCAGACGCTCTACAACCTCACGCACCATCTGCGCTTCCGCAAGGTCATGCTCCAGAAGGACTTGGTGGACGTGCTGCAGATCGTCTTCTCGCGGTCCCCCATCTCACCACAGGTCGTCCAGATCTGCGTGCAGATCGTCGCGATCCTGTGCGAGGACCCGCAGGACTGGAGTGAGCTCGCCTGTAAGGGCACCGTCAAAGTGCTGCGCGTAGTGGCGCCGCATTGTAACCAGATGAATACGCTCCACTGCATCTACGCGCTGAGTCAGCTGGCGCGATGCGAAAAGGCGGGGCTCACGGTGCTGAATGACGGCGCCTTGGACGTGATCGCTACAGCTGTGCTGACTTCATCACTACCACCTACTGAGAGTGATGGAGATGATACTGTTGATGAGATGACGCCTTCACCACCACAACCAATTGTGGTCTCACCGGAGCTCGCCGAGCGCTGTTCCATCATCCTGCGGTCGCTCTCGACGTCGCTCGAGTGTCTCCCGGCGCTCATGGACGACCCGCGGCTGATCCCGATCATCCGCGCCATCACGACCACGAATTCAAGCAAGGAGACGTGTCGGAACGCGATCCTGACGCTCTACAACGTCACGTCCTGCAAGAGTCCCGGGTTGGACAACTTGGTTGTTCACGGGGTCATCCGACTTCTCATCCGACTGTCCACCTTGGGCGGATCCGACATAACGCCTGCATGTGCGATCGCATTGGCGCACATCAAACACGTCCAGAAGGACCGCGACCGTCCAACTGCGGAGGACGGCTCCGAAGTGCCCGATGAGATGGACGAAGGTATTGTGACCACGTTGCTCTCGATGATTGACCTGGACCAGACGAGCATCCAGAAAGTGGACCGCATGGCCATCACATTGCCGGCCAACCTGCCGCCTTTACGACCGACCGAATGGGTCTTCATAGTTGGTAACACGTCCATTCGCATGGGCTCGCAGCTTCCGGTTTCCTGGGCGTTCCACAACTCGTCCATCGACGACGCGCGCTTCGTACCGACCGAGCCAAAGGCGTACCTGTCGATGCTCGCGCCCGTGGTGCCGGCGACGGGCGTGACGGTGCAGGACAAGCTCTCGGGCTCCTTCCGCATTATGAAAGTGTGCGAGAGCAAGTACCGCATCAAGCGCCTGGACCCGCGCTTCCTCAAGGCCGCGACGTTCGCCACGGGCTCGAGCGAGAGCCTCGCGGACGCCATCTCCGTGGCCATGAGCGACGGTGAGCGCGAAGCGATGTCGTCCACGCCCACGGAGTCGTCCATCTTCGACGGGTCCTCCTTTGAGACCACATCAAATACCCACGAGCACTACGCCGCGTCGGACAGTGAGAGCGGTGAGGAGGTGCGCACGCCGTCGCCTGTGAAGAAAAAGAGCAGCACAGCGAAAGGCGGGATTTCGCGCTCGGGCAGCAACAACGGACGCAACATGGGCACGCTCATCATGGACCGACGCAACTCCAAGTCCAACAACTACAAGGGCAGCAAGGCTTTGCTGCAGGACACTAACAGCAGCAATAGCAACACTAGCAAGACCGACAACTTCCGCAAGAAAGAGTCGCAGCGGAATAGCAAATTCTACGGCTCGACCGAGAGCGACCGAGGGGTGACCCTGCCCAAGCTCTGACTGAGCTCAGGGTTAGTTAGTCAGTCAGTCAGTCGAGCAGCGCTATTGAAGACACACAAACACTAATATCACATTGTATCTATTGAACGAGTCATTCATTGTCTTCTGGGTCTGTCGTTATGCGTCCGTGACGATCTTGGCGCGCAGCTCGTCTGACGCCACCGATTCGATCTCCAGGGGGTTCCCGGCGATGTGGACCTCGCGCAGCTTGGGCAGCGCCAGCAGCACGTCTTCCGGGAGTTTGGTGATGCGGTTGTGGCTCAGATCGAGCACTTGGAGCTGCTGCAACTGCGCCACGCTGGCCGAGAGCTCCGTGAGCTGGTTGCGTGAGAGGTCAAGGCGCGAGAGTTGAGCCAGCTGAAAGGTCGACTCGGGCAGGAAACGCAGCTGGTTGTTTGAGAGATCCATCTCCTGCAGCTGCGGCAGGCGCTCGAGCACCAGCGACAGCTTGCACGCGCAAGATGAGCCCACGTGCTCACACATCATGTTCTTGCACACGAGGTCCTGCGAGTTGGGCAGCAGCAGCGCGTGCACGACGTGGCCGCGCGCGACGTCGCGGAGCGAGCGCGCTGCGCGCTGCGTCTGCTCTTCCGGTTGAGTGGACTGGAGTGAGGAAGTAGCGGACCTGCTGCTGGTGTACGTGCTGAGCGTCTTGTGGGTGCTTCGGCGCGTGAGCCGCTGCTGGAGCGCTGCCTCGCGCGGACTCGTTCGCAGTAGCACTCGTCGCATGATCATTGTGATGCCGATTTTTCTGCGATAGAAATATGTGGTCGGTGGTCCAGAATGTGGAACACTCTCTGGGTCAATCACGTCGCATTACATTTATTGTTATGATTTCTCTCTGTATTTCTATTTGATGACAAAAAAGCATTTATTTTTATTGAATGTAAAAATATTTTTTTCATCAGCATACAAATAGCAGTGAAATTATAACGAACGCACCACCGATGATAAATTCGAACGAACGACCACGCAATAGGTTTGTTCTCTCGATGACACCGCGACGCACCGTCGCGACCACCATCGTGCTCTGAAGGCTGAAGCGATTCGAGCCAAAGGTTGACATAGGCAGAACGAGGAGTTGCATGAGCAGCTCCAAGCTCAAGCCAATCAGCGGTGAGCGTTACAGTAGTGGATCACGACTAACGAATCACCTGCCTGAATATGCCCAAACGGAATGTGTGACGGAAGTGATTTCATGAATGAAGTGCTGCATTAAATTAGTAGCAACAGGTTTACTCGGCTTGAAGTGCGCGTCTTTTTCGCTAAGCCAGGTCTACGAGTGGGTCTCCGCAATGAGCTTGGCGTGCGTCTCGTAGAGTCCTTTGAAGTACTTGACGGTCTTCACGCGCAGCTCCGCCGTCGCGTCTTCGTCGCATACTGCAAGCACGCAATTAAAAGCTAGCTCTCAGCAAGAAACTTCGACAACAGCACACACAACACAAACAGAATTTGTACCGATGCAGGCGTTCGGGTGCTGCTGGATCATCGACACGGTCCACATGTGGTTAATACCCTCCTCAACGACCTTGTAGAGCGCATAGGCCTTTGCGATGCCCGTGATGATCACCAGCACCTCGCGCGCGTCCATGACGGTACCCACGCCCACTGTCAGCGCCATCGTGGGCACCTGGCGGATGTCGCCGCCGAAGAAGCGCGAGTTCGCCACAATCGTGTCGTACGCGAGCGTCTTGACGCGCGTGCGTGACGCCAGCGACGAGCCTGGCTCATTGAACGCGATGTGTCCATCAGGCCCGATGCCGCCTAAGAAAAGCTCAATCCCCCCAAATGCTTTGATCTTGCATTCGTACTGTTGGGAACGCATACCAACGTGAAGCTCCGAGTGTGGAAGTAGGTTTGCATGCATCATTACACCCAGCTCGTACCTCTTCACACTCTTTCTTCAGGTCTGGCGCGTTGCCGTTCAGGATGTGCACATTCTCGCGTCTGCGAGGGCAACTCGTCAATTACATAACACAGGTGCTATGCAGAAACAATCAAACACGCATGCGAACCTGATGTCGACATGCTGGAAGAGGTTTGTCCACATGAACGCGTGGTAGCTCTCCGGGTGGGACTCGGGCAGGTTCACGTACTCGTCCATGTTGAACGTCACGACATGCTCGAAGCTAAGCGCGCCGGCGCGGTGGAACTCAATGAGCTTGGCGTACGTGAGCAGCGGCGAGCTGCCCGTGGGTAGGCCGAGCACGAACGGCCGCTCGCGCGTGGGCTGGAAGTCCGTGATGCGCTTGCGCACGTAGGTGGCCACCCAGCGCGCCACGCGCTCCTGCGAGTCTTCGATCACGAGCCGCATTCTATTGAGGGTGTGTGTGTGTGTGTGCTTGAAGATCGCCTTTTGGCTTGTGTGTGTGAGGAGGGCGGACGCAAATCCGGAAGTGGCGGGCGGCTCGTCACTTCAGTGATGGCTGAGTGGTATCTGCCTCTGGGTGGCTTCTCTCTTGTGTTAGCATTAGACACTTTTGTGTGTGCGTGAGACATCAGATTTGTAACCATCACTAGCTAAAACCGCTTACAAGTCACTGATCCACTGATTGCGTTTCCGGTTTTAGCCAGAAAGTGTCGGCTGATACGCATCTTCGCGCCGCGGTAATCAAGCAGGCAGGCAGGTGCAGGCAGGTGCAAGCAGGCAGGTGCAAGCAGGCAGGCAGGTGAAAGCAGGACAGAGCTTTGCCAGAGCTCATCGCATCAAGCGATTGGCAACCAACGAGCGAGCGCGTTGCACAAATCTAATTGACGTGAAGATGGCGACGACGCTCAAGCTCGAGAATGTGCGTGTGCTGCGCGGCGGCAGGCTGCAGCAGATGCACTTGTGGGTGGTGGACGGCAAGATCGCGGACCCGCAAGCGCGCTTCTGGGGTGCGCAGAGCCAGCGGCAGTTCGCGGCGCACACAGTGGTGGATGGTCGCGGGTGCATCGTCACGCCGGGCTTCATCGACCTGCAGCTCAACGGCGGCTTCGGCCACGACTTCTCCAGTCCGCACATCACGCAGGAGCAGATCCTCGACGTGGCGCAGAAGCTCGTGGCCACGGGCGTCACGGCGTTCTGTCCCACGCTTGTGTCCTCATCCGCGGACGTCTACAGAGAACTTGCACCAAAATACCAGCGCACGGATGACGCGCACACACAGCGTGCAGCCAACATGCTCGGGATGCACCTCGAAGGCCCGTTCATCAACACGGAGCGCAAAGGAGCGCACAACGAGAGAAACTTGCTCGCCCCGGTGCACGCGCTCGCATCGCTGGAAGAGCGCTATGGCGTCACGCTGCTCGACAACACGGCGATCGTCACGCTCGCCCCGGAGCTCGAAGGCGCTATGGAGACTATTACGGCGCTACGCAGTAGAGGCATCGTTGTCAGCGCCGGCCACTCGGTCGCGACTATCGACGTCGCGATGCAGGCGGCTGAGCGAGGACTATCAATGCTCACGTAAGTGTGTCTCTTGCTTGCACTTTCCAATGATTATGTGGTTTACCTCTCATTCACACACGTGTTTCTCTTCTGCAGTCATGTCTTCAACGCAATGGGGCCATTCCACCACCGCGATCCGGGTCTCATCGGACTGCTGGGACTTAACCACCACCGCCCCTACTACGGACTTATTCTCGACGGGCTCCACTCGCATCACGCATCGGCGCGCATTATCCACAGCTGTCATCCGGAGGGTCTCGTGCTCGTTACAGACGCCATGGCAGGTCTTGGGCTACCTCCTGGACAGTACGAGCTCGCGGGCGAGCGCGTGGATGTGCGACCCCACGGTGCATTCCTCGAAGGCACCGACATCATCGCTGGGAGTGTCGTCACGATGGACTCGTGCGTGCGCACACTCATCGAGTACACGGGCTGCAGCGTGGAGACAGCCCTTGAAGCCGCGACGCTGCACCCAGCCCGTACTCTTGGGATCGCTGACCGCAAAGGAACGCTAGACTTTGGTGCTGACGCCGACTTTGTGCTCCTGGACGACCAGCTTCGTGTCCAGCAGACGTACATCGCAGGTGAGCTCGTGTTTGATGCGTTTCAGTAGAGACAACGAGGATCTGCACAACATATCTCAGGTACATGCGAAATAGATGATGAGATTGAGTTTTTCCATCGGCACCTGGCTTCTTTTGCTTCTGCGATCACTCCGAGACTACCACGTGAAGTGCTGGTGGTCCGCTTCGTCGCCCTGGTCGACCTTGTTTTCATCCTCGGCGTGCTTGATATGACGCTCAGGCTGCGATCGCCACATGACTTGGCGCCCCTTGCGCTTCTTGGGCGCCTGCATGCTGCGCTCCATGGACTTCTTCATGCGCTCTTCGTACATTTTTTGCTGCTGCGAGATGCGCTCCTGCCGCACGCGCTCTCGTCGTTCTTTTTCCTTCTCCTTCTCGGCTTTGGCGACGTACTCTTCGGGCATCTGCTCGATCGCGCTTAGGAGGTCTTCCAGACGAGCTTCCAGGTCCGTGAGCATGTATAACGTAGATGAGTTGGTTTCCGCCTCAAAGCCGCAGCGCTTGTAGACCTCAAGCACTCGGTCCTGGAGCTCCTTGAGCATGCGCTCTTGCGCGTTCTCGCCCGTGCCGCCCTGCGAGCGCTGTCGCAGCTGGTTCGCCTTGGTCTCTTCTTGCTCGATTTGGAGTTCGAGCTCGTCAATGTTTTGCTTCAGAGCGTGGGTCTTGCGATCCATCGTCTTCTTCGTCTCTCTGAAGTTCTGCTTGAGCTCTTCGAGGGTCTGCTCGGTCTCCTGGCTGTTCTGGATCAGGAACAAATTGCTCTCTTCAAGTGCAGTGAAGATGTCCAGCAGCTGCTGCGGGTGCTGGAAGTACATGGGGATCTCCTCACCACTGCTCGTGAGCACGAGGTGGTCGAGGTTCGGCATGGGCGGCACCACAATCTCCTTCACCTTCGAGGGCTTCCCCTCGGGTTTCTTCTTGTTGGCCTTCGGGTCCTTCTCGGGGCGGTCCTTCTCCATGTGCTCACGCTCCTCGATCTCTGTGAGCGCTCTCGCCTTCTGCACCTCCCACTCACCCAAGATTTTCTCCTTGCGCTTCTGAAGGCGCTGCATCTGGCGCTGGCGCTTGATATCGAGCTGTTCGGCCTCGTACTCCGGTGGCGTGAGCTCATCCAGGAACGCCTTGTACTGGAGACAGTCCTGAAGCTGCTCTGTGAGCTTCGACATATCGCTCTGCACCAACTGGATCTGCTGGTTGAGTTTCTTGATTTCCTGGACCTTGTCGGCCTTCGCCTTGGTCTCTTTCTCGGCGCGTTTGATGGCTTCATGCGCCTTCTTGTCATTTTCCTTGAGAAACGTGTCGAAGCGCACAGCGTCTTCTTCCAACATTAGCTCGCTCTTCTTGAGCGCCTCTTCCTTCAGCTGCGCCTTCTCCTCGAGCTTGCGGATCTCTTCGCGCTTCGTGTCCAGTGACATCTGTACGAGGAACATCTCACGCTTCTTGGAAATGAAGTCGGCCATGTTTTCCTTCTCGCGGAGTCGGTCGTTCGAGATCGCGGCCGTTGCGGCGGCCACGAGGCCTCGGGTTTGACGCGACTGCGACGACGTGTAGCCTTCCAGGTCTGCAGGCTGTGTTGAGCATCAGAAGATCAGTACATCAGTACGCCAGCAAGAACGTTCTATTGTGCAAAGCAAAAGCACTTTTCTTACCGGATTGTCGGACCGGAAGCGCCTGATGTTACCGATCTTGGACGTCATGGTGGACTTTTCGTAGATCTTCTGGGTCGCATTCTGCCGCTTGTCCTGTATGAGGAGGACATGAATGGGAAAAATGTCAGCAACCTCTCTTTGGGATACCGCTACCAGTCAAGAAGGAAAGCGGTCAACCTCTTCTTTGCGCTGCTTCTCGGTCTCGCGCATGCGAAAGACTTCCTCATCGGACGGAAGCGTGAACGGGTTCGCCTCGGACGTGATGTGCTCTGTTTTAAGAAGAAGAAGAACAGCATGAGATGATTAGCATCTATCTGGCACAGCACGAGCTCACATCGAGCAGTTCTCACCTGTAATCGCTCTGGGTCGATGCATCTTGCCTGGAGCTTGAGACGTGAAGCTCAAGTACCCCACGCTGGAATACTGGCGTCACGAGCGCTAGAGCTTTTCGTGCTTCAGACTGCGTGAGAGGGAGGAGGAAACCTCGGGCGTCACCAAGCCCCCAACTTTCGGCATTCGGAAATAAATCGGTTGACCTGAAATAGCTGCAAGCGCTCTTCCGATCCGAAACGCCACGACGGACGCTTGGGCCGGCTTGTGCTCTGCATCCATCCGGACGTCGGAGTCAGGTATCTTTTGCGTGAGTGCGAGCGTACTCGTCCAAGGAAGTAGCATCTCAGTTTCGACCCCCTCACGCGACAGCCATGATGAACCCTCTGGAAGACCTCGACGTATCACCCACGCACGTGGAGTACGGGAATGACGCCCCCACGCGCACAGCGACATCTGAAGATCGCGAGATGGTCTTCTATCGGCGTCCGGACATCAGCAGGCGGCAGTTTTTCTTCCAACCGCGAAGTGCAGACACAGCAGCAAAACCAGATTCGCTCACAGGACCACCCGTGCAGCTGCTGTCGCTGGATGGACGAACGTACTTTGGTATCCCGGCAGCAGATTCGCAAGCGACGTTGTTGCTGAGATCTCGTCGCGGTGGAGGCGTGGACAACGGGCGAAGTGGAGTCGCTGCTACGGCGGCTACTTCGCCACGAAACGAGGGCTTGACACGGGTAAACAAAAGATGCTCTTCTCCAGCTTAGCTTCAGCAGGGATCTTGACTGAAACTGAGCCGCTGTGCGCATTCTTGTGTGGCTCGTAGCTGTTGGTGACGACCAACCCAGTCTTCGACGCCCAGAGCAAGAAGCGGATACGTCAGCTTCAGGTACCACGTGATTAGACTGACAGCCCCTAGTTCAAGTCCTTGCCTCTCATCATCACTCGTGCCCTTTTGCTCCAGCTGGTGATGTTCATTGCAGGAGTTGCGAATGTCATCCTGACAATAGCATTGCTCTACCCAGACGGACGAGGTGCGTGTTATAATCTCCTCCTGTAAACGTTCTGCATATTCAACTTGTCGTGATCTGCAGATGCCTGGTACAACGTCGACGCCTTCGCCTCCGCGTTCGCGTCTGGTAATACTGCGCGCATCCGAGCGCTTCGTCCGAACCTCATGACGCTAGCAGTGATCACCAACAGCTTTGG
The DNA here is from genome assembly GCA_023334245.1 of Globisporangium cederbergense. Lineage (NCBI taxonomy): Eukaryota > Oomycota > Peronosporomycetes > Pythiales > Pythiaceae > Globisporangium > Globisporangium cederbergense. The sequence continues at coordinate 26,308 of JAASGO010000058.1, forward strand.
GATTGCATCGGCATTACTGAGGCAAGATGCGCTTCTGACAATCTACGTCTTCGGTTGGTGCTTCCGTTATGCCAGCCTCATGTATTACAATGCCCCCCTCCCCCCCCCATGTTATTCCATTTAACTCGAGTGTCTGCTGCTTTGCTCTTGAACAGCTCTTGTTTGCTCGGACATTCTGTCGGCGACGCTACTGCTCCCGCACATGTTCTTCTTGATCCGGTATCTGTTTGATCTGCTCCTGATACTGTTAGCTATCGAGACTCGAGGGCATTTGGTACGCATCAAGATGCATGAGATGATCGTTTATCTGAGCTTGCTTGCGGCTTCAGTTTAACGGTGTGACTGTGCTAATGCTGATGCTACCTTGGAAAACAGGAGCACGCGTGGTTCGTCACCAACTTCCATCGCCTCCGTTACTAATTGCAGCAGCAGACGACGGGAGAGAAAGCCTAGAGGTGCTTTGTCTACGACGAGGCAGTGCTTGAAGCCGCACCAGGCGAAGTAGGAAGCATCGCCTCGCTGTCGCGCAAGTCGAAGCGCTCCTCCTTCCAGCCGTACTGCGTCGGTGTCAGCTTGACCACAACGTGGAGTGGGATGTTACTTTCGAACTTCTCCGAAAGGCGTCGTCCAAGCAAGTAAGCATACAGAACCTAAACATCAAAACGAGTTAACAAGGTTAGAATATTGTTCACGACTTGTTCATAGTAGCAACATTCACCACATGCCTCGAGGTTCAAGAGGTGGGAGACCACCAGTGTAGGCTTGCGTTGGCGCTCAACCTCGATCACAAACGAAGACAAGCGCTGGCGAAAGCAAAACATGTCAAACAATCAGCATCACGAAGCCATTCAATAATACCACTAAAAAAATTGACCAGAACATCTCGTACTCGAATCAAGTCGCCGAGAGATTCGCCGCCATGCATGCGATAGTTGAGAGGATCGCGGTAGAAGTCGGTCCACACTTCGCTCATGCGCTCTTTGATCTCGTTCATCGGCATATTTGCATAGACACCTGCGATGGATCCACAAGAGGCACAGAAACCAATTCAGATACTGGTTTAAGATCCAGTGACTTTACAAATCGTACCCGAGTCAACGTTGTTCAGAGCACTCATCGGATGATAGTCGACGCCGAGTCGACCGATCGTCTGCAAAGCTCTTGGCGTCGTGCTAGAATCAACAATAACCGGTTCACAGTTAGCTCATGTATCCCAAACGGGGTGACTACTTAAAGTAGCGGCATACCTTGTATACACGCGAAAGCCTTTCAAAGATGCTGTTGTCTTCCCAGCCTGTTCTATAACTGGAGCTTCGTTATGAAGCCGGTCCTTCAGGCGCTGAACAAACTTCTCGCCGATCTCGCTCAGTTTTGCTGCGGATTTGCCGTCAAAGAGCGAGTTAAGCTCTCGGTACGACTGCGAGTCGCCATCAGCATCAAAGTGAGCAGGTCGGCAAAGGTAGATCGGTCGGTCACTGCATTTCAATAACGCACACATGACATAGTGGCAACTCGTCACAAGTCTTTGACAATCTCGAAACCCACACAAACCGCTTAGAAGAAACAACGCATTGCACGTACATGACGTGGATGCTCATGAGGAACGGAACCAGCAGGTGCGCCATGTTGCCGTAGATGCGATTGCAGATCACTTTCGACTGCATGTTGATCAGCTTCACGTAGCTCAGCTCGTCATCATCGATCGTCTCATACACACTCTCGTACTTCTCGATACGCTTGCTGTCCACACGATTCACAAATGATCACGACAAGTTTATCTATCAGTCAGTCTTTGGGCGCACGAGGTGTGCGAATAATCAATAATTGAGTTATAAGTCACACCGAAGATCGATCAGTGCGTCTTCTATCGCCATGTCTTTGTAGTCCGGTGAGTTGGTCACTTTCTGCATGAAATTGGTCTCGAGCACCTTCGTAAGCAGCATGTGAGTGGCATGAGCGAAACCACTTTAATGAATTTCGTTGCTGGCTGCCTGCACACACACCTGGGCATCATTGCAGATACTCTCGAGAAAGATGACTTGGGTGTCGGGCGAGTGCTCATGACAGCGACGCATCACTTCCGCGCGCCGATCGTTCGTCGTGTTGGTCGCATCGAAAATGGCCACTTCGCCTCCGCTGTCTGGTCAAGTGCACATGCACACAGCAACAAAAAAATTAGTCACCACCACACTTTAGTAAAACTCAGTGAGACACAAACGAACCGAGCCACTCGAGCGCCATGTCCAGCGCGCTGTACGCCAGCTCTTCGCGCTGCTGCTTGGCTGAGGCGTTCTGCGCGTCGAAGAAGTCGAAGCTCTGCTTGCCGCCCGCGACCTTGCGGCGCAGCGAGCCGACATTGAAGATGTTCGCCTTGACCCCGAGCCTATCGTAGCCAGCAACAACGGCGGCAATAGTCGCAATAGCAATAGCACTTGCGTTGTCAGCTTGAAGACCATCATATCACATGCACAGCCACATGCAACGAAGATCGCGTACCACGATAGAAAGTTGGTGATCTTGTGCGAAATGAACGACTTGCCCCTGCATCCATCCATTCACGTATTGACACACACACGCACACACACACAAGACACAGATGTTATGCAATAGATCCAATTCTGGGACCGCATTCGTGGTAGTTTGCATAGGCGAGGCAGTCCAGTTGGTTGAAGTTCGCATTCGCGCCGAGGGCAGACTGTACGATGGACGTACGTACCGCGCGGGCAGTCCGACCATCACGAGCACCACCTTCTCGTCGTTGAAGACCTCCTTCCCGCCGTCCAGGCCTACTGCGCTGGACGGGTGCGAGCGACGCCGCAGTAGCAGCGGCTTCTCCCCCGTGGCGGCCATTTTGGCAGACAAGCGAGAATGCGGATTCCTCAATTGTCTCGCAAGTGCAACCAGGCAGCAGCAAAATCGTGGTGATCCGATTAAGTACGACTGGAGCTGGCAGCCATGTCATTCATTTTCTTTCTGTGTGGATAATGGAGATCGATGGCAATCGTAGGCGATGAGGTCCATGGATGGAGTGAGAAGTGTCACGGCATTCATGCCACGGAAGCCCTTGTGAGCCGATCGCGCTCGCTCGTTCACCACACATGATGCCGGTGGTTGTCAATTTGGGGCTGTTGTCATTTGTGTCGCTATGAGGCGGTCGCACGAATGTTGCGCGAAAGTCGTTTCTAATTGGTGATGTATTATTGGCTGATTATCTCATGGCTTGACTTACTTTCTACATACAAAAATCAAGTATGAACTCCAACCAAGAAATTGCATTTGCCTGAATATTATCCAATCAATACGACTCCCTCTTTTGTCGCCGCGCAGAAAAAGACCAGAAGCAAAGGACGAGAACAGCTGGTCCTCGGTCAGAACCGCATCTCTCCTCGTCGTCTCTCTCCCCACACAACGCACACACATTTGCAATTGCGCCTCTGCGACTGACTTTCACAGCTCACGACGAGTGAGCGAGCGAGTCAGGAGAGAGAGCGCGCGCGCAAGACAGTCAGTCAGTCAGTCAGTCGAGGAAGACAGCGCGCGCGCGGAAGAAACAAGCAGCAAGGAAGAACGAGAGAGGAAGCCCACGCGTCGCTATCTCTTCCATCGCTTCTGTCCGCTGTCTCTACGAGACTACCGTTAAAGCAGCCAGTTGCCGCTGTTTCTTCTGCCGTTTCTTCTGTGGAGAGAGCTGCTCCTTCGACGCTTTTCCTCGCCGCCCGAAAGGAAACCAGTTGACGAGACCGACCAACGCACGCGAAAGAGACGACGTCTTGCCTTGTGCGGAGGAACTAGTAAGTAGCGAAGCCAGTCCGCTCGCCCACCCCGCCGCGCGCAACAGCCACGAGAAAGATCGAAGGAATCGCGTGAGATGTTCAGCGCGACGGAAGCCGCGCATGCATCGCCGCGGCCATCTTCTACGTCTTCTGCAGGAGCAGCGCCGATGACAAATGAGGAGATCTTCGCGCACCAGCTCGATCTGCACAAGAAGATCCAGGAGCAAATGCAGCAGCAGTTGCAGCTCCAGAAGGAGATGAGTCTTCACATGGGCCAGCAGCAGCAACAACAGAAAACACAACAGCAGCCGCAGCAGCCACTGCCGCCGCCGCCCCCGCCTGTCCAACCGCTGTCACCGCCCCTGCAACCGCTCCACCAGCAGCGTCAGTCGCTCTCGGCGGTCTTTGCGAAAGTCGAGCCGGACCTCGGCGACAACGTCTTCGACATGCTCGACGACCTCATCATGATCCCGTCGGGTGCTGTTGCCCCCGAGCGCAATAGCCTCTCGAAGCAGACTCTGGCCGAGGTGAACAACGATGAGCCGGCGTCGGGCGGTCGCGACAGTCTCGCCGACATACTCGAGTCGCTCGATATGGATCTCGAGGACTTCGAGATGCAGACGAACCTGGAGAGCAGCCAGAAGTACAGCTTCGCCGGTACGGAGACGACTGACGGCTTCCGAGACTCGTTTGACGACGACTTTGACGATTTGGACGACCTCGATCTCGACTTTGACGGTGACGCGGAAGACCACGGCGTCGATGACGACGACGACGCAGCAGAAGCTGCCGCCAGCGTGTTCAACGTCCCGCCCTCCGACATCATGCAGCCAGAAGACTACCTCGATATGCGCCGCTCATCGTTCGACATGGTGGCGTCCGTCTCTGGAAGCACGAGCAGCATCTCGCAGAGTACGAACGGCAACATGTGCACGCTCATCTGGGAAGGTGGGCTGCTCGGTCTCCGCCTGCGTCTGTCGCAGTCGCGCATGCTGCCGGCGGTGTCGAAACTGACCGGACGAAGCTCGATTTACGGCATCCATCTGGTAGACATGGGCGACTTGCTGATGCAGATCGGCTCGCGGCTGACGCGCGATATGGAGTTTATGGACGCGATTAATTATTTGAAAGAGGTCGAGAAGCCGTGCAAGCTCGTGTTCCGCAGACCGAATGCAGACCCGATGGCCGTCAAGGCCGTGCAGCCCCAGGTGCAGAGCGAGATCGCGCTCAAGCTCACGCAGAAGTTCGACGAGCTCGCAAACGCAGAGAACGAGAAGTCCCCTCAGGTGCCGGTCGTCAAGATGGAGGCCAAGTACGAGGTCAAGTGGCTCGATGGCCCTCTGGGCATCAGTTTGATCGCGAGCAAAGACGTTCCGTACCCACTTGTCACGCGAATCACCGGTAAGAACCGCTCTCCACAGGTCCAGGACGTGCAGCCTGGTCACTACCTCGTCCAGATCGGCACGTACAGCACTGCGGACGGGAACTTCAACACTGCGATCAAGTTCCTGCAAAAGGTGAGCAAGCCCGTGTCGCTGTTCTTTTGCCCAGGAAACAAGAAGATGTCGGTGCGTCCAGAGGTCTCAGCAGACGAGTACGACCACATCTGGGAGAAGAAGCAAGCACTGTGCTTCACTGTGAAACCCGACGAAGAAGGACGAATGGTGGTCGCTGACCTCGGAAGCGCCAAGTCGATCAAGGTGAAGGTGAAGGGAGGTCCGAATCTCGCGGCATTCGTGAACCCGGGCGACCGGCTCGAGTGGATCAACGACGATCACACGAAAGACTTGACGTTCCACGAGTCGTTGCTCAAGCTTCGTACTGCGAAGAGGCCGCTGGTTATTCGATTCAAGAAGCCCTCACCGCCTGAAGTCGCACCAGCACCGGTATCTGCCCCAACTCCTACTCTTATTCCAGTAGCAGAGACTCGTGTGCCACCAGCCCCAGTCTCGAATCCGGAGTCGTCGCCAAACGCTACAGCAAACAAGGTGCCAGGACGAAGCTTCAATCCGCTGAAGAAAATCGCGGCGCTGAGCTCCTATTCAAAGGAGAACTCGATCAACAACGCGAATGCTCGAAACACCGAACTGAAGAAGAGTCCTCAGTCCACTCCAGACTCAGCCCAGTCGAAAAAGCATCTTGTCGGTGCGGATATCGAAGTAAAGCGAGTGATCCACGATACCAGTCTGAATCCGTTGATCCCGAAAGCGTCTGGATATTCAAACAACAGCATTCCTGCACCTGCACCTGCGCCTGCACCTGCACCTGCGCCGTCAACGTCATCTTCATCATCATCAAGTGCTCCGGTCACAGACACCCCGCCGAATGTAGAAAGCAATAACGTCGGCGAGCCTCGCCGGGAAGTCCCATCTACCAAGCTGCTCAACATCGAGCTGTTGAATGGCATTCGCAAGAACACGATCGTGAAGACTTCGAGCGATCCTTCGATGGCTTCGAACAACGAGAAGGTCGCAGCGCATGCGCCACTGAAGCCCCTCTCCCTTGAAACGCACCGGCATTCAGCTGGATCGAAACACGCAGTGGAGGAGCCAGTGCCTGTGCTAGTGGGCAAACCTGTGAGCAAGCCAGAGATCCACCAGCACCACCACAATCATGGACCACTGCCGACGACGTACACTGGCGAGGAAGGCGAGATTTACGAAGTGGTATGGCCAGAAGGCACGGCGCTGGGCTTGACTCTTCGCGTGCACCCAACTACTCGCTTCCCTGTGGTCGCGCGCGTGACTGGCACGAGCAACCTGAAGAACATCGAGCACGTGTCGCCTGGCGACGTCTTGTTTGCAGCCAACGGTATGGATATTGTTCCCCAGGCGAAGTTCAAGCAGACACTCGACAACCTGTCGAAGTTGCCCAAGCCTGCACACCTGCGGTTCCGGAGGTCCCAACCGGTGACGATCCCTCAAGTGCCAGCACGCGTCGAAGACCCCATGGAGAAGCTTCTTCCCCGCGGCCCTCACCTGAAAGCGGATTCTGAGTACGAGATCGTGTGGCGAGAGAACGCGAACCTGGGCTTGGTCTTCAGCTCGGTCGCCGACGTGCCCAAGGTGACGAAGGTGGACGTCGAGTCTGGTGGGCCAATTATTAGCCGAGTGAGCGTCGGTGACGTCCTTTCGTGGATCGGACCTCTGGACATCCACGACTCGTCCTTCCACCAGTCCATGGCGACGTTGCGAGCGGTGAAGCGTCCGGTGGTGCTGCGTTTCAAGCGCGGCCACCCGTGATCGTGAGTGGACAGAAGACTGTGAGAAGCAGCAGCAGCGCCAAGGGAGTGAAGAAGGAAGTAAAGTGGTAGGTGGTATGAAGTAGAGCCAGTGGCTCCTTGCGGATGGATGGACAAGCGAGTGAGCGAGCAAACAAGTGTGAGTGCAAGAATGATCGAGACCGAGAGAAAAAAGGACGACGAAGATCAAGAGAGGAAGAAAAATGTAAGCTGTCGATTTTTTTTGGATGTGGTGGGTGCTGTTTCATAGAAGTGCATTGAGCTCGTTGCAGCAGCAAAGAAAGAAAATAACAAAGTCGAAGCTGCGAAACAAGTACACGTGCCTTCATTCATTTGCTCTCAAGTGTGTTGGCCCTTCTTGTTGCCTGCCACCGACGATCATGCCACCCTAGCTAAACACTACTGCTAATACTGGTTACTATTGCTATTGGTCTCTGCGAGAGGCGAACATGGGGCTATCGGAGTTGCTGACTGGTGGTGACGAACCAATAGGGGCACGGTGGCAAGTTGATGGTTGATGCGACCAGATCTACTAACGTTATGGTACAAGCGCGCTGTTGTTCTCTCTCTGGAAGGGGAATCGGTCGTCCAGTCTTCGTTTCATCTTCGTCGTCTTCTAGCCTTGGCGCCTTCTCTTCTCTCACACATCAAAAGCTCAGTACATGCCGGTCGGAGATGAGTCGAAGCGCTCGAACTTGGCGGCGAGCGCCTGCTTCTTGGTCAAGATTTCGTTGCGCGAGTTCTTGAGATCCTCCGAGACGTCCGTGACGTTGATCGCGTCCATGAAGTTGGCCAGCAGCGGCGCCTTGACGTTCGACGTCGGAATGAAGCCCGAGCTGTTGGACCCTTGCAAAAAGTCCTCGATCGCGAACGCATAGTGGTGTGCGATCGCGAACACGAGCATCTCGACGCAGATGACGAAGTCGTTGAGCGCCGACGCGATCTTCATGGCGTCCCAGCAGTTAGGGCATCCAATGTTCCACTTCTCCGAGATGAAGCCGAGCATCTCGAAGGACGTGATCATGAGCGACTGCCAGTACGTAAAGAAGATGATCGCCTTGATTGCGAGAAACTTGGGCAGTGGCCGCATGGGTGTCAGCACCTCCTTCGTGCCCAGGAAGAAGAGCACGAGACAGTAGAGCGCCCAGGTCTGCGAGACCGTGAGCACGAAGCTCACGTAGCCGTAGGACACGAACGGGTTGAGGAACTCGCCCTCGCCGTAGACGCCCGCGAGACTCGTAATGAGCATCACGATGGACGTGAGCACCTTCACGGGGATGTACTGCAGGATGCCGATGGTCGTGAGCCGCACGAACTTGCCGCCCATGGTCCACGGCTGCATGCAGTAGAACGGGAACGTGTGGTACACCTGCGCCTTGGAGCGCAGCGTGTTTGCGAGCTCCGACTGGCCGCCCAGGTACTCGACGAGGAAGCAGTGGAACGAGTAGAGCGCGAAAGCCTCGTAGCAGTCGCGAATCGTCTCAAAGAGCAGCTTCTGGTCGTTGAACACGAGCGCCAGGTACGACGTGAGCGAGTAGATGGGCACCATCATGAGGATGCGGATCACGTGCTTGCGAATGCCCGCCGACGGGTTGTACAGCAGGTGCGTCCAGATGAGCCAGCCCGACAAGATGATCGCCAGCAGCGTGAACGCGCCCGAGATCGCGTACGCGAGCGTCTCTAGCTGCATCTTTGTGTGTGTCTGTGTATGAAGGGATGGGCCTGTGTGTTGATAAGCTGTACGCGCGCGTGCTGTTGTTGTTGCTGTCCCCACTCTTCTCTCTCTTTCTCTCTCTCTCTCTCTCTCGCTGCGGCACTAGCTTCAGCTCCTCCTGTCTGTCCTGCTGGCCTTCTCTTCGGTCGCCAGCTCTGCCGCGATCGGGCTTTGGCTGTCTGCCCAAAGGATTCTGAGTTGTTGTTTTTTGGCTTGGTGGGCGCAGTAGAGCTCCCCGCGCCTCGTTTTTACTTGGGTTCAGTATGTGAGAAATATCTGAATAATTTTTACAGGATGAAAAAGAACTTTTTTGACAACCGCTCGTCGCGGCTGAAGCTCTGAGTCGTTGGTTCTCTTGCTGTGCTTCTTCTTCAAAGATACAGGAGCAGGAGACTAAGCTCAGCTCTACGGATAAGCTGGGGCCTCAAGACTCCGAATCAGCTAGCTGAATTGGCCACAGCTGCTCGACTTCTCAAAACAATTTGGTTGACAATCTGCCTAGTCAGAGAAGGAATCATCCGACTCGTGGTATACGAACTCGTCCTCCGAGGGCTCCTGCTCCACAAGACGCTGCTTGTCTTGCTCACCACTGAGTTTCTTGAGTTTCTGAACGAAATGCGTCGTTTTTGCTGCAGGAAGGGATTCTGAAGGTAATGGTGGAGCCTCGTCGAGTGACTTGGCTTCTCTCGACTCATTGGTGTTGTCAGCATCCAGGTCTCTCAATTGCTTTGGCTGGAGCATTCGCGACCTCGACTTGCCTGCAACTGAAGCTGCGATGTGACACATCACAAGCGTTAGACTCTGCTTGAGCGCAAGACTCACTACAACACAAGCAATGTCCAACTCAGAAACGCACCGAATTGCTTGACCGTGTTCACGATCACCTTGGCTCGGACTACTTTCTTCTCTGCTCTCAATTCGCTTTTGCTGGCTCCTGATGAAAACGTCCTTGCGATCACAGGGGCTGAGAACTCGCTGCAGCCCGTGCTGTTCACTGCTGCGACGCGGAAGAGGTACTTGCGGTCACCAAAGAGGTTCTCAACGGTACACAATCTGAAGAAATCACATTTGAGAGACAGCAACATTGTCAGAAAAGGAACAGGGTATGACTGACGTACGAGCCGCCTGAGTACGTACGTGAGGTGCGCTTCACCTTTGTAGACGACCTTCCACCCGTCCTTCGCTCCTAGTGACTGCTGTACGATGCAGTGGCTCGCGTCGTCGTCTGTTGTCACCGTCCACTGCAACTGGACACTGTTAGATCCGACATCGTTGACGATGAGGTCTTGAGGTGGGGACGGTCTGGCTGCTCAGTGAAATGTCAGTAGGTGCAGTGGGCAGGCGTAAGATCGGGAACTCAGTCAAAGCACACAAAAGAAACCTCCTAACTACCTCTCAACGTCGTCATAGACTCGGACTTGGCACTGAAGTCGCTCGTGCCATGCAGATTCACGGCCGCGATCTCGCAGCAGTAACTCGAATTAGGAATCAACTCGTTGACGATAGTATTTGTCGCAGACCCAGGCACGAGAATACTTCGTGTTGGCGCTGTTGGGGACGAGAGTCTAAGCTTATAGAGCGAGATCGGCGCGACTTGGTTCAGGGGAAGCTTTGGCGGCAGCCTAAATTACATCGTTCATTCAGGAGGAATGAGTTGAGCTCGTCAGAGACCAACCATCCCAACAGATCAACTTTGGACTGGCTGATTGCCATTACCATGTGACTATGAGTTGGCACTCGCCAGGCTCACAGAGAGTTGGAGGACTCGGGGTTCCAGGTGCTGTGTATGGAACATGATCATATGAAAGCCAGATAAACAGGTAATAGCGCTAGTGAAGTGGTCTGGTTGCTGCGTACCCGAGCCAGCGAGGCTCTCGAAGAGCTTGAGGATCGGGTCTGCGTGGCAAACGTCCACCGGTGAGAGTTGATGCTAAACACACGCGTCACAAGCAGGTATTAGCCACAGAGTGAGCCTGAAGGCGACACTTCCGGAGGCATTAAAAGGTTGTCTTCGCTCACCTCAGACTCCTTGATCTTGATATCTGCTCCTCTCTGTAGCATAGTAACACAACCGACAGACGAATCAAACCTGAGCCGAGACCCATTTTCTCAGGGATATTGAAGCAGCATCAGACCTGAAGCAGCAGACTGATCACTGCTTCCTGCGACTGCTGCGCCGCGTAGAACACGGGGGTGCACCCGGACGCGTTCGTGACGTTCACGCTCGCCCCATGCTCCAGCTACTAGCAAACAGAGGTGCACTATCGGTTAGTGCTCAGCTTAACTATTTCGTCTTGATGTAGGCAGGCGGGTTCGAACCAGTATCGTGCAGATCTGGACGTGCCCTTGATACGCGGCGTAGTGGAGCGGCGTGTTCATGTTCTGTACACGTCAGTGATGCCATAATGTGGGCCACGACAGCGTCTATGGACAAACTAGAAGTCACACTCCCATACCCCGTAGTCACTCGAATCTTTCTCGGTCACCAACTCGCTGTCGTCTTGAACGAGCCTCTCGACAACATCGGCAAAGCCCCGCCAAGCAGCAGTGTAGATATCCACGTGGAAGCGCTCGCGGCCAAACTCCTTAAGCCTCTCCAGAGTCTTCTCCAGATCCGTCACTGCGCCGTCGCCGTCCAGATCCGCTGCCTGGGACGTCCACCAGCCGATGAACTCCTGCAGGTCGATCACGCCATTTCGATCCTTGTCCAGTACGCGGAGCGCGGCACTGAGGTCGCTGTCGGTGAGCACGCCTCCGAGGTCCTCGACAAGGCGGCGCAGCTCGCGCGCGTCAATGGAGCCGCTGGCGTCCTCGTCGTAGCGAGCGAATGCCGCGCGAATCGTCTCGCGCAGCTCCGACTCCTTCATGTTGTTGCGTGCAATAAAGGACTCGCTGACTAACCAAAGGGATCAGTTACGTCGGTTTTGAGGTTGACGTTGAAGCGTCACCTGACACGAGAGTGTGTGTGTAAAGATCAAATGTATCCATCTGAAAGCTCCATAACAAGCTTCAAAATGGCTGGATACCCTTCACTTCATTTGTAATACGAACACGACGCCTCCACATCTGAGCCTTACAAAGGGAGGTCCTTGACCCAGTGTGTGCGGATGATCTCCTTCTTCTCCTCGGGATTGCCCTGCAGGAACACCGCCTGCGCGTCGTCGTTCTTCATGAAGTGCACAAGCGCGCTGCTGAAGCGCAGCACAAAGGGCGAGATCTGTGTCTCCCACATGCGCGCGTCCCAGTCCACCTTTGTGAGCTTGGTCTGCGCGGCGTCGCTGCGCAAGTGTTCCACGAGCTCGCCCTCTTGCAGACCCAGAATGAAGAGGTATGTCTGCAGCTGTGCGACGTCGTACTGCGGCAGCGGGGTCATGAACTTTTTCAGGCGGTTCTTAACCTCGATTACCTTGCCCTCAGCCTTGCCGTCGATCTTGCCGCCCACAAACACGCTGTAGCCACCTAGCGTCGCCAGTTGCTTCTTGGAGAAGACGAGGTTGCGCTCGCGCACGACCACTTGTTCCTTCTGCTCGTAGTGCTGGATCGCGGGCGACTCCTGCTTGGCACCAAAGCTCTTGTGCATCTCCGACGACAGGAACTGCACGACCTCTTGCTTCACTGCGGCGGGGGTGGACTCAGGCAGCGCCGCCGCGATCTTGGCGGTCGCAGCGACCACTTTCGTTGTGGTCTCGGCCGCCGCGGCCTCCTCGACGAGCGCCGCAATGGGAGCCTCCACACCCAGTTCCCTCACGACCTCTTGAAATCTTTCCTCGGGTGTCGGCAGCAGCAGTTGCAGCTCCTTCTGGAGTCTGTCAATCTGCTGCGGGTTCGTGCGCTTCCACACGTCGAAGAACACGTCCTCGATCTTGCGGAACGGGTTGAGCGCCGAGACCACGGGCACTTCGCTCGCGAAGATCATGATCGTCTGGCCCGGCGTGTAGCTGCCTCTCCGCTTCTTCGCCTTCGTAGCCCCTGCTGATGATGCAGACGCGAAGTGACGTGCGCGGAGAGGAGGAAGCACCGCGCGCCGTAACGCCATCGTCGTCATCGCTGTCATCTTTCTGTCTGATGAAGTTGTGTGCTTGGTTTGGTGCTCTGATGATTCATGATCAGAGTGTGCGAACAATAACCTCTATACAATGCGCCTAGCTTTTGTATCTAAAGATAGTCGTATTTCTATTTTTTTACTATAGTAGATGATATATTAAATATAAATTCATTTATAGACAGTATACTTCTATAAATATAATTTCATAACCGGATTTGATGACAAATTTATCAGATGGCACAGAATCAATTTTGCTATTTAAAAAAGTGCAGATATTCTGTCAAAACCGACTGGTCTTTCACAAGGCACGGTTGCTCCTGTTTAGCTTTTGGCTTTTGGCTTTTTTGGCGCCACAAGTAGTTTTTGGCGCGCTCGAGCAAGAAGAAACGAGAGCGAGCATGGCGGACGACGCCCCCGTGACGGTCAAGAGCGAGAACGTCGCGCCACCACCGCCGACACCCGTGGTGGCCGTGAAGACGGAGGTCGCCGCCTCTACGTCAGACGCGGTCGTGAAGAAGGAGAACGGCGCCAGTGACGCTACCGCAGCTGCTGCGTCCGGTCTGCCGCAACTGAACGGCGCCGTGTTCTTCCGCCGCCTGCAGACGCTCTACAAGTCGTGGGGTGAGCACAAGAGCGACGCCACATGGGCGGGCGCGGACGCCTTCTGCGTGTTGGCGGGCAAGCCGCAGCCCGATGAGTCCGGCTACCGCAAGTCAGCGGTGCTACAGATCTTCCTGCTGGGCTTTCTCGAGTTCCCCGAGACGCTCATGATCTTCACACCCAAGACGCTCTACGTGCTCACGGCGGGCAAAAAGTGTACGTAGCATTAGTGGATTTTGTATAGGCTTTTTTTATGCAAGAGGGCAACTAACTCATGATATGTGGGTGTATTTTGCCGTGTGCGTAATGCATGACACAGACACGATGCTGGAATCAATCCTGAGCGGCAACGACAGCTCGGACGTGAAGCTCGTGCTGCTGAAACGCAGCAAGGCGGACAACAACGCCGAAAACTACAAGATCATCACGGACGCGCTCAAGGAGAGCGGCGAGAAGGTCGGCGTGCTCACGAAGGAAAGTCCGCAGGGGGAGCTCGTGACGTCGTTCCAGAAGGCGCTCAACGACACGAAGCTCGAGCAGGTGGACGTGACGAAGGGCATCGAGATCGCGCTCTCGGTGAAGGAACCAGAGGAGCTTGAGAGCATTCGATGGGCCGGCGCGCTCACGAGCAAAATCTTTAAGCTCAAGTTCATGGAGGACATGGAGATGATCATCGACGACGAGAAGAAGGTGAGCCACGAAAAGATCTCGAATGACATTGAGGAGGTCTTTGAGGACCCAACAAAAGTAAAGGTGTCGATCGACCCGGCGGACATTGAGCCGTGCTACCCACCGATCGTGCAGTCGGGCGGCAAGTACGACCTGAAGCCCAGCGCGCAGAGCGACTCGGACAACCTCAAGTACGATGTCATCATCTGCTCGCTCGGTGCGCGCTACAAGGGCTACTGCTCGAACGTCGGCCGCACGTTCTTCATCGACCCGTCGAGCTCCATGGAGAAGTCGTACGAGCTGCTGCTGGAGGCGCACGACATGTGCGTGAAGGAGCTGCGCCCGGGCAAGACGATCGCCAAGGTGGTTGAGAAGGTGCGCAAGTTCATCCAGTCGCGCAACCCGACGTTGTTCGCCAAGCTCACGAAAAACCTCGGCTTCGGCATTGGCCTCGAGTTCCGCGAGTCGTGCAACCTGCTGACGCCCAAGAACAACACGGTGATCATCGAGGGCATGGCGTTCAACGTGGCCTTTGGCTTCCAGGGCATCGCGATTCCCGAGTCACAGCGCAAGAAAAAGAAACTGGACAATTACTCGGTCTTCCTCGCGGACACGGTTGTGGTGCTCAAGGACGAGACCAAGTACTACACCAAGGTTGCCAAGGGCTGGAGCAAAGTGCGCTACGACATCGATGACAACGACGCCGAAGCCGCGCCGAAGAAATCGTCGTCGTCCGACGCCAAGGCGAAGGAGTCCAAGTCGTCCCGCGCCGCGGTCGAGACGCTGCCGTCGGGCACGCGCAACCAGGTGCTGACACTTCGTCTGCGCGACCAGCAGCGCCAACTGGAAGGCAAGGAGACCGACCAGGAGCGTCGCGACCGCCATCAGGCCGAGCTCATGCGCCGCAAGCGTGAGGAAGCCATGCGCCGCCTGGAAGAGCAAAATAACGAGAAGTCGGACGATCGCAAGCGCGAGAAGAACATCCTCGCGTACCGCGGCCCGAAGGACTACCCGAGCGAGCTCCGCGAGCGCCAGGTGATGGTGGACATGCGCGCCGAGTGCGTGATCCTGCCGATCAATGGCGTGCCCGTGCCGTTCCACATCTCGACGATCAAGAACGTGAGCAAGTCCGAGGAAGACAAGGCGACATACCTGCGAATCAACTTCTATGTACCCGGTACGTCGCTTGGTCGCGATGTGCTGCCGGCGATGCAGACCGCGATCACCAAGTTCCCGAACAAGATGTTCATCAAAGAGCTCGGCTTCCGCTCGTCCGACGCACACAACCTGAACAACCAGTTCCGGCTGATTAAGGAGTTGCAGAAGCGTGTGAAGCAGCGTGAGCAGCGCGAACAAGAGGAGTCCGACTTGGTTGTGCAAGAGGATCTGATCCTGACGCGCGACCGCCGCGTGCCGCGCCTGATCGATCTGTCGGCGCGCCCGCACGTGACGGGCCGCAAGACCCACGGCACGCTGGAGGCGCATGCGAACGGCGTGCGCTTTATGACGAACAAGAACCAGAAGCTCGACATTCTGTACTCAAACATCAAGCACGCGATCTTCCAGCCATGCGACAAGGAGCTTGTGGTGCTCATCCACTTCCACCTGAAGAATCACATTATGATCGGCAAGAAGAAGCAAAACGACGTGCAGTTCTTTACGGAGGTGATCGAGGGCTCGCAGACGCTGGACAACCGTCGGCGCTCGATGTACGATCCGGACGAGCTCGACGAGGAGAATCGCGAGCGCGCGCTGCGAGAGAAGCTCAACACGACGTTCAAGGAGTTTTGCCACAAGATGGAGGGCGTCTCGGAACGATATGGCAAGCCTGTGGTGTTCGACATCCCGTACCGCGAGCTAGGCTTCATGGGCACGCCGTTCAAGGAGATGGTGCTGCTGCAGCCGTCGGTGCACTGCCTCGTGAGTTTGACGGACATGCCGTTCTTCATCATCTCGCTCGACGAAGTGGAGCACGTGCACTTTGAGCGCGTGATGTTTTCGTCCAAGAACTTTGACGTCGTATTTGTGTTCAAGAACTTCGACGTGCCGCCCATGCGCATCAGCGCCGTGTCCACGGGCGAACTTGAGCGCATCAAGGAGTGGCTCGATGATATTGACATCTGCTTCACGACCGGTACGGCAAACTTGAACTGGAAGAGCATCATGGCGACGATCAAGGCGGACAACCGTTTCTACCTGGATGCCGACGAGGATGGCGTGCCGAAGCCTGCCGGTTGGGAGTTTCTGAAGATGGAAGGCTCGGACGACGAAGACGAGGACGAGGAAGAGGCCGAGGACAGCACCTACAGCGCGTCTTCGGGCGACGATGACGAGTCCGGAAGCGACTCGAGCGGCTCGGGCGAGTCGGACTGGGCGTCGCTCGTGGACGAGGACTCGTCAGAGGAGCCGTCTGAGGACGAGGACGACGCGCCGTCGTGGGACGAACTGGAGCGCGAAGCCCAGGCCGCTGACCGTCTGCATTTGACCGAGAAGCGCGGCCGTGGCGACGATGAGGACGAGGACGAAGACTACCGCCGCTCGTCATCCAAGAAGAAGAAGAAGACCAGCGGCAGCGGCGGCGGTTCTTCGCGACGCTGAGCGAACGGCAAACATGCTGTCAACGACTGCTAGTGTGGAGAAAAAGAGACGGAGGCCGCTGTGAGGGTGATTAGATATTGTGCGAAGCCCAGGACGCCTTAGGCGACGCTAGTACCAGGCGTATCTCCAGCTATTACTAGTGGTGGTGAACGTTGGGACATCTGCAGCAGCAACTCAATGAGGTTGTCTGACTGTGTCTGGTGGTGAGGAGCAGTAAGTATCATGGACATTTTTTCTAAGAAAATGAAATCATTTGAGAAAGAAGCGATGCCTTGTACGCTGTATTGACATCCACAGCTTCGACAGGCATATCAAAGCAGATCAGGACGCTTGTGCCTTCGAACGGTGACTTTAGAGATTATCTGTCTAGCCGCTCTTGAGTTTGATGCAGTTCACTCACGCAGTCAGTCTACTTGGCGATGCCGTTCGAGTAGACCTGGAACTGGTCGTACTTGTTTGTGCCAAAGTGGTCGTAGGATCGGTCAATCATGCTCCGGATCATGGGTGCGACCTTCTCCTCGGGCATGTTGAGAAACAGGCGTTCTCTCAAGCCAGCCAAATGGGTCGCGGGATTGCCAACGGCAAAGCACGGCAGCTTGGAGTGCAGACTCATGACCTCCACTAACGTGTAGATCGTCTCCGCATGCTTGCGCGCCGCCAGGGCTCCCTGGACGCACAGGTCCGAGAAGTACTGGAAGTTGGGCGAGTTGCGGCCGCCGAGTACGTCGACCATCTCGGTTGTGAGTTTGAATGGTGCGGTCTCGAAGCTGAAGCTGCCTCCAGGCGCGCGACCGAGAACTGTCACAGAGATGGAACAAATGGTTGCTGAGTACAGACATAAGCTATCATAGAAGAAAGAAACGGTTTGTCGCCACTTACAAAAGCCGAAGTCGATGTGCACGATGTGACCTTCAATGTCCAGCAGAATGTTGCCGTTGTGCCGGTCTTTGATCGCAAGGATGTAGCACACGATCGAGTACGCCGCTGTCACGACAAGAAAAAGGGAGTTAGTCAAGCCAGCGATTGCAGCTTTGTTAATAGGCCATCAGCTCACCTAGACTGTGGACAAAGTTGAGCTCGGCTTGCTTGAGCAGCTCATTTCCACCCGGCGATGCCGCATCGCCATCTTCGCCACCCGTGTCAGTTTCAGCTATTGCATTCCCATAGATGTCTTCGAAATGCGTACGCAGATTCTTGAAGCCAGGTGTCTTCTTGATGCCGTCAAGCGAGATCGTGTTACGCACTACTTCGAGCAGCCCCGTGCTCGCTCCCGTAGACAGAATGCGGTACGGATGCAGCCAGAGATCGAGCTGCTCGCTCCGAAAGATTTGGTCGAAGTACGAAATGAGCTGCATCACGAGCACTTCCTGTCGGAGGTCGTCGAAGCTCTTAGCCATGAGTCCGCACAAGCGCCATCTGTTGCTCGAAGGAGTGGTTGACTCGCGCTTCAGACGCTCGATCGCTGAGAACGTGAGTTCACCGAAGATTTTCTCGATCTTTTGCTTGCGTTCTGGACTCTGAGTAGCCACAACAGAGTTCAAAGTGTCAAATTGGTGCCCAACTAGAAGCTAAGTGTGGGATGAGCTTTTTGTGGTTGAAACACTTACATCAAGTAGTTGGCTCAGGAACAACGACGGCTTCATGGACGATCTGCTAGCCGCATGGCTTGTCTCATGCTTTACGTCCTTCGCCACAAAAGATGGCTCACCATCGAGACACGTGAGGATCTCGGCGATACTCTCGAGTGGCGAGACCTCTTCGTCCTCGTCGTCATCAATATCGTACTCGTCGTTCCCAGCGTACAGGTGCGTGAACAGCGCCTTCGAGACATCGTCTCCATTCTCGTCTTCTTCAGTCTCAAAGTAGATCATGCACGGCGCGCGCTCCTGAGAAACATTGAGCAGCAATAGCCCACACACAGAGTAAGACAAGAGTAGTAACCTTCGCAATAATTCTGCCTTGGTCCACTTACGTTGGTGCTGAAGACTCGGCCCTCTTTCGTAAATACCGAGGTGACGTTGCAGTATGTCTAGGTTCAGTGGTAATCACAAACAGAGTTAGCATCAAGAGCATCGACAAATCAGCTCCCAGGTTTCAAAGCCCATGCAAAAGCCTACGTCAGTGGATTTGCAGAGCGGGATATACGCGAGCGGTGGGACTTTGAGGCCCTCGAGACGCGGTCGCAGCAATGCCTTGCGTTTCGCCGGCTCTATCCGTCGCAATGACTCAGATACGTCGGTGATCGCCTTGACAAAATTGATCATGCCTGAGAAGAACTCGTAGCGACGCTGCTGGTCGGGCGACAGTGGCGCCGTGTGCGCCTGCAGCTGAAAACACTCAGAGATACTCGCACTGCTGCTCTCGCCGACCTCAGTCAGCGACAACCCGCCAATAGCGGCGACAGCTGTAGGCGACGAGGTTATGGTAGACACTGTCTGAGCTCTCTGCACTGGGACCTTTTGGGGAGAACCTCGGCTCGGAGTGAACGAGTCAGCCTTGATGGGTGACGGCGGAGTTGAAGTCAATCCGTTCTCGTCTACTTCATCTCTCGACAAAACCTCGGGTGAAATCGCAGATTCGAGAGCTGAGGCCGGTGACTGGTTGGTGATAGCGCCTCCAGACGATTGGAGGATGAAGGAGCGCATGGCGAGCGACATGCGCGCGAGTGTATGACCTGTACTCACTTTGCCTGGCGATGACGAAGTGTTACCACCTGAGATCGGCGGCTCGGGGGCTGCGACGTGCTTCTGTAGCGTGCTAATCCACTCGACGAGCTCCTCCTGGCTTTGCGCGGCAAACTGCATCTTGGTCTCACTCAGTTCGTGTACGAGTTCAAAGTAGAATGGGTGTTTCTTGTTCTCGAGCACGCGAATCTCGGCCCGCACAAGCGGGAACGCCGTGCGTGGATGCGTGTCTCCTGGCTTCGTGAACACGAGCAGGATGCGATTCTCGATGCGGCACCAGCGCAGCTTCCAGTTGCGACGCCCCATCTTGCTTGTGCCGCCGCCTTTCTTGAACAGCCAGCCGCCCCGCTCGCCCATTGACATTGCGTTCATCGCCGCCATGGACGGCTCGTAGCAAATCTCGAGCGAGCTCTGCGCCGCGAAGAACCGGCGGTCAGCCATGACGATCTGGTCCATCTCGGCCTTGGAGATGGAGTTGCGCGTGAGCAACTCGGACGCCTCTTTTGCCGCCGGTGAGCCATACACAAAACACTGCTCTAGCGCCAGCAGCAGCTGTGCACAGCGCGCAAATGTACGCGGGTTGCCGCTGCGCTTGGGACGGTTCTCGTCTAGCGCCGCAAAGATGATCCAGAAGAACTGAAGCGCAAAGTGCACGCTGCTCTGCGACAGTAGCAGTACGAACTGCTCCATCGCTTCCATCGGTAACTCCTTCTCCAGGTGCACAACCATGTGCGCGAGCTGCGGCAGGTAGAACTCGACTTGGTCCAGTGTGGGCTTGCTGATCGTCAGGTACGGCAGTCGCGCACAGAGCTCGGCCGTGAACTTCGCGTTCTTGCGGTTCTTCCAGAGCGCGATCATCAAGATTCGCATGTCCAGCGAGCCGTCGGCGTGCAGAATTTGGTCGACGGATGGCGGAGGCGATGATGCTCCTGCTGAGGCCTGAGCGATTTGCTTGGCTGGTGCTGGGGATATCTGGGCGGGGATGTGCAGGTCTAACGGACGAGCCAGAGGCTCGTCTTGAGGCGGAGGCGTCGACATCTTGAAAGCAGTGACAAGACTTGATCTCGTAGTCTGCGTGGTCTGAGGCAGGCCGAGTGAGAGAGTGTTGTTAGCTATCTGCTGTCGGAGAGGAGAAAATGGCGAGCGACCTTTTCACCTGCAGAAGCGCGAAACGGATGCTCTTCTTGTCTCAATCAAGAAGGCGTTATTGCGCAGATCAAAACGTGGCAAGCTAACTTAAGACCAACCACGCCACCTCATGCAGAGTTTGCTTAGAAGCCTCCATCTCATTTTCCTTCGCTCTTGATTGCCGTTTCTACTATTCGCGCAGGCGGCACTGGATCTCACAGCTGAGCGTGCGCTGCTGCTGCTCGTCGTCCGGAGCTAACGGTTGAAGATACTCGTGGTGCTGCAGCAGCATTCGCAGCGGTGATTGTCGAGATGAGTCTTGGGCCGGACTTGACGTAAGCGAGCCTCCACCTGCGCAAAAGCGAATGAGAGTCTGAAAAGGAGTCACGATTTCAAATCAAGACACAAAGAACACTTTCGTCAGACCACCGGAGCTTAAAATCGCACGCAAGCAGCGACCATGCAAAGGATCACAGGATTATCGCTTTCGTACGTGGGCTTTGCTCAATCCTGTGCGATAATTTGCCGCAAGCACCTCCACCGTCACTTCCAACAGTGACCCAGAAGGTCGAGCCACAAACCTGAGGGTCGTCCTGCCAGCTGTCGTTGCCTCAAACGTAAACACTGTCTGCTTCATTTGAGCAAAATCCGCGAGAGATCTCAATTGTCAGTCATTCAATCTTTCCAGAACTTCAGTATTAACAGTCTTCGATTTGGATACTAGCACGCAGCGTACCGGATCCGAGCGCTTTTCATCGATGTGTTTGATGCATGCTGATCCTTCGAATCGCTCCAATTGCCACATTCGCTCTCTGTTGTCATTTCCTGTGTTGTCCATTGAGAGCGCGAACTTGTCCCCACGCGAAATCTGTACAAAATGGTGCTGTTTGTCGCTCTGGCGCTCGATGAAGAGCATGAAACAAAACGACCGCTGTTTGTGGACGAGGTACTGATCAAGCATCTCGTCCACATTGATTGGGAGAGTCACACCGAAGAGCATAGCGTAGATAATGAGCGCGAGATCTTCCATCAGCATGCGCTCGCGCTGTCTCTGATAGACTTGGATGTTCCTTAGTGGCAGTGCGAGTGAACGATCAGTAACGTTTAGTATGCATGCATGGTGATGTCAGTTCACTGATCGTACCTCTCGAATGGATCAATCACGTCTCCAAAGTCGAGTTTTCCCAGAGAAAGACTTCGCAACGAATGCGAGACCATCACGTTCTGGGGTGAAATGCGCTGGCAGAGACAACACCCAACATAGAATCAGCAATATTCATTAGCAAAACCTCATTCAGTTGAGATGGACAATGCAAGCGACATACTGAATACAACTCGTGCGTGGACTGCTCTAGGAGATCCACAAACGCAAGGACGACCTCGCGCACGTAGAGCCTGTCAGTTAGCGTGAGCTCAGTCGCAGCAGCAGAATTTGAGCATGCAACGTAATTACATGGCAAGTGAGGCTTACTTGAACAGCAACGAGTCTTCGTTGAAAACGCCGCCACTCAGCAAGAGTTCGTCAAGACTTGAAGCCTGAACACACAAGCACAGTCGACTGGTCAGCAAGCTCGTTTAGTGGATATACTGTCGAGCGTATTGGCGTAGCAAGTTTACCGGTAGGTACTCGAAGCAGTAGATCGTCTTCTCACCAAACAAGTGGCCGTGAACTCTGCTACCTGTGGGTACAAGTGCTTTCGATCCAAGGAATTGTTGGATGTAGGGCGAAAGCGTGAGCTGCCGATGCGCTGAGACGAGAGTTGTGAGCCAATTGACTGCGTCCGAACTGATGCTGCGCTGATTGTCCACGATGAGCAGTGCAGCCATCGTTTCATCGTGCTGGCAATCGTTTTTTTGTGATCTCTTTGATGATGACGACTGCGGTCTGCGCACAGAGCCAAACGCGGCGCGGATCTCTAAACGAAAGCGCAGCAATGCCACTGGAAACGTGGCTTGGATCGCACGCTCGTGTTCCCGCTCGTTATGGAGAATGTCGACCTGCAGATTGACTGTCGACTTACGCTTGAGGATAATCTTGGCGTTCTGGATTTGGAACTTCCACGGTGAACCAAGGCCTCCAGCGCCAGCGTCCAGGTCCAAGTCGCCATTGTTGCTAGAGTTTGTGGCGTCACTGGAGCCGAAGAGCTCGTTCTGAATCCATTGATGGACCAGATTCTCGCGGGTATCGACTTCCAGAAGTGCCATTTGATTGCGAATTTCTTCTTCTCGTGCCGCGAGTTTGCGAACGAAGCATTCTAGTCCCTCGCCTCTGTCGTCTGCGTCGACGCTGTTGTTTCGAAGCGCGCACCGAAGCTCGTCCGTCTGACACGAGACCAATCAATTAAGCTGAGCACACTTCACATGGACCAGCAAGAAAGAAGTCACCGGAAAATTCACCTTTTGCTCTAGCGCTTGGATGCATTTGCTGATATCTGAGCAGCCCGGAAGCTCAATCACGCGCAACAGAGCCATCTGGAAACCAGCAAAGGTCCGGGTCTGCGTCTACGCACAGATGAGCTGGTAAGTGGTCGTGCTACAAACCAGAAGCACATAACTAACAACACATACACCACCTCAGCTAGCAATCGCTCAGCGATCTCGGGTCGCAAGACCCCCGACTGAACGAGACTATCGATGAACGCCTCCCTGTTCACCATCAACAACGACATAATCACCAAGTTACGCAGCGACAGGGTTATCCAGTGCTTTAGCATGCGAGGAGCTACGCACCACTTGCTGGCGGGGAGCGCCACTCTACTCTCATGCGCGCGTGGCCTCGCATCGCCTCGTGTATCACAGTCATGCGATGTGCAGCAGCGCTCGAACGCAACGCGGAATGGGTCCATCGCATCGCGCCTCAATGTTCAAGTTGCTCTTCCCAAGGGAAACGAGCGACGGGCCAGTAATAGAGTCATGCATCTTCAGTAGTCGCATGCACTCTTTCTGACAATTGAAAATGGGTCAAATCAACAAGATGCGGATGCGGCGGTGGTGCACGCTTGGAGCATGGGTCCTAACGTGCGTCGCTTCTCTCCTGTGCATCGCAGCGCAGGATGACGCGCAGCTGAAGTTACTGCTCCGTCCAGACCTGCGTGGTATGAGTGCGTCATCGTCACCACTAACTCACAGCAGCACCACTGCCACCATGGACGAGTCGGCACTGCAGACGATCCTGCTCGGCGTGCAGCAGCAACAGCCCGAATCGCAATACCTACTGGCGATGATGCGGCTGTACGGTCACGGCGTAAACAGAGACGTGCGCGCGGCGGTGACGCTACTCAAACAAGCGGCCACGCAAGCGCACAGAGACGCCGAATTTGCGCTCGCAGTGCTGCACTCGACAGGCATCGAGGGTGGCGTCGTCCTGCAGAGCGACCGCATGAGCGCCACGTGGCTCTCTAGCAGCGCTAACAGGGGCCACGTTGACGCCAAGTGGATGCTCGCCGTGTACGTTCATTTTGGGATCTTGTTTGCTCACTTACGTGTAACCATGCTTACTGACGCTGTCGTTCTGTACGTGCATCTCTCTAGACTGCTGAATGAAGGGCGCGGAATTGAAGAGAACGTGCCACGAGCTCTCGAGCTGCTGGAAGATGCCGCCCGCGTTCACAACCACCACGCGCAGTTCCACTTGGGTATCATGTACGAGTACGGTCGAGGCGTACCACAAAACTTCTCGCGCGCCGCTGAGCTGTACGAGATGGCAGCGAATGACGACATCCCCAACGCTATCTACTACTTGGGGCTACTATATGTACAAGGACGAGGTAGACCGCAGAGCTTTGCTATTGCCATGGAGCTCTTCCAGCGCGCCGCCGAGCGCTTTAAGCACGCGCAGGCGATGTATGCGCTGGGACAAATGCACGCGAACGGTCAGGGGACGCCCGTGGACTACTCGCTCGCGCTTGGGTGGATCAGAAAAGCAGCACAGAGGAACGACCCACGGATCAGCGCAACTGCTGGGCAAGTTGTAAATGAGCTCCAGACGTTTTTGCAACAAGTGGAGGAGCGCGTGCGCGAGCAGGAGACGGTGCTGGGCACGTCCATTCGCGTCACAGTTGGCGCCATTGACTGACACACTGGAAGGGCACATGATGCAGAGAATGGACCATATCTATTACATTGTATGTTGCATTCTATCGATGAAGCTCCGACGCTAGATATCCCTTCTACTACGTTTCATAAGCGGCGCTGCGTGCATTGATGCTTACCACTCCCCAACGTCTCAATGCGCAAAGCATTCTCTCTAGTGCTTTGGCTCGGCGGCGAGCGCCTTCTCCAGGTCGGCAATAATGTCCGGAAGACCTTCGATGCCAACGGACAGGCGGATGAGGTTGTCCGTGATGCCGAGCTTCTCGCGGTGCTCCTTCGGCACAGACGCGTGGGTCATGATGGCTGGCGACTCGGCAAGCGACTCAACGGCACCAAGCGACTCGGCGAGCGTGAAGATCTCGACGGTCTCAAGGAATGCGCGCGCCTGGTCCAGTCCACCCTTCACGTAGAACGTGATCATGCCGCCAAAGCCTCTAGCCTGCTTCTTGGCGATCGCGTGCTGTGGGTGCGATGGCAGGCCTGGGTAGTACACCTTCTCGACCTTCGGGTGAGCCTCCAGGTACTCGGCGACGGCCTGGGCGTTCTTGGCGTGCGTGGCCATGCGGACGTGCAGGGTCTTGAGACCACGGAGCGCCATGTAGGCATCGAACGGCGATGGCACAGCGCCGATGCCGTTCTGGATGAAGCGCAGCTTGGTGTTAATCTCCTCGCTGTTAGTGATGACAACACCCATGACGACGTCACTGTGGCCGTTGATGTACTTGGTAATGCTGTGAATAACGATGTCGGCGCCGAGGTCGAGCGGGTTCTGGAAGTACGGTGACATGAACGTGTTGTCCACGACCAAAAGCAGGTTGTGCTTCTTCGCGATGGCGGCCACGGCGGCGATGTCTGTGATCTTGAGCGTTGGGTTAGTTGGCGTCTCGAGCCACACGAGCTTGGTGTTCGGACGGATGTGCGTCTCAATTGCGGCGGCGTCGCTCATATCGATGAAGTCGAAGTCGATGCCGTACGTCGGGTGCACGGTCTGGCGGAAGTAGCGCTGGGTGCCACCGTAGACGTCGTCGATGCTCAGCACGTGGTCGCCCTGCTTGAGCAGGTGCACGGCAGCAGTGGTGGCGGCCATGCCCGACGAGTATGCGACCGCGAACTTGCCGTTCTCGCAGGCGGCGATGGCGCGCTCGAAGGCGCCACGCGTCGGGTTGCCTGTGCGCGAGTACTCCCAGCCCTTGCCGAACGAGTTGGCCTGGGTCTTGCCGTGGAGCACACCTGGGGACGCCTGCGCGAAGGTGCTGGCGAGACTGATGGGCACGGCGACAGCACCAGTGTGCTCGTCCGGGTTCTGGCCCGCGTGGATGGCGGTCGTGCCGAAGCCGTGGTGCTCGTCCGAGTAGTTGCTGGCGGCGCTCATGCTTGCTTGCGTGTGGAGGGGAAGGACTGGTCGGCGGGGGGAAGGCGCGGAAGAATCGGAAATGAGGAGCTGTTTTCGGGGCTGTCTCGTGTGGGTCCGGCTTTCGGTTGCAGACGAATGAGCGAGCCACGCCGATCTTGGTGCGACATCGGATGGATTGGAGCGACATTGTGTGGATGAGGGGATGGGGAGGCAAGTGCCGTGTTCGAATCTCGAGTGCTGATTGGTTGCAATGGTGGTTTTGAAAGTGAGCGTCACCGTTTCAGTCACCTTCGCGTCACATTTTCACTGCACCAACTTGAAGTACTACTGGCTTGGCTGTTGCGAAGGAATGGCTGGTTGACTGTTACTGCCGCGTCCAAGCAGGACGACGTCAGCAGGCAGCTTCTGCCAAGTGGTGGTGATATTCTAATGGGGAGCGTGTCAATATGCCACGTTTTTGATGTGGTGTCTATGTGTGTGTGACGTGTGCTGATAGAGAGGGAGCGAATCTAAGGCTAGTGGCGAAGCGCTGGTACAAAGTCCCCTTTCGCCGTCGGCTTTCGACAGTCTAATCAGCAGATTGGACGATTGCGTATAAGATCTGAGATTACGATGTCACCAATAATACCACTTGAGTGACGGTCACTCGTTGTGCGTTACGTACCCAATGCAAAGAACGTCTCCTTCGAAACGTCGCGAGGAGAAGGACACCTGCATGAGGAGCAAATGAATGGACGCTCAGCAGTTGGAGAAAAAAATTCCGCTGGCGATGACTCAGCTGCGTCGACATCAAAGACCCACTCCGGTCACTCGCTTGCTGGGTGTTGTGACGGTCGGTGCTCGAACTTGTAGGCGCATTGTTCGTGACTGTAGACAGCCTCGTAAACCCGCCGCAGCCATCGTCGTTAGCGGGTTGTATCTGTTTTTGGCTGTTTTGTCTGTCGCCAAAGCGCCCTACAAATAGACCGCGTCGCATGTCAAGAATCTCCCGCCATTATTCTCAGGAATTCGATGTGCGCCTTCTTCGCTTTTCCGTTTTTCTTAGTCTATTATTGGTTAATAATATTTTAATTCGCCGTTGTAAGCAATATATTGGCTGAAAAGGAGAGGAAGGTTCCTGAAAAGAAAGGCTTTTCCCTTTTTGCTTTCATCATGACTGAAGAAGTGCGCATCCGCTCACAACCACATTCATCCGTTCGACCGAGCGTACGATGATGACCCACGCGCTGCTGCTGCGAAGGACCACGCCATCAGCGTGGCGTGCGGCGACGCGGACGGCGGACGCCAAGCGCCTGTTGCTGTCGTCCCAGGAGCGCGGCATGCTCACGCTCACGCGTCTGCCGCCGCAGGTACTCGTTGTGGCCCAGAAGAAGCGCTGGCTGGCGCGCCAGGAGAGCGTCCACGAGGAGTGGCTCGCGCGGGCCGCGCTCGTGCAGCGCCAGTTCCCGCGCTGTCTCGCGCTGTCATGTGTAAGTGATTTCTGTATGTGTGCCTATTGATGCAATCTTTAGTGTGATGTGCTGACTGTTATGGGTGTTTCTCTGCAGGCAACTGTGAAGGACGACGTGTCGCTGATACAGCGCATCAAGCATTGGCTCCGTGTGGCGCTGCACTTGGGCAAACTCCTGACGCTGGCGTTCCCGCTCGCATTCACCGCACCGCTTGTGCTGGCCACGCGCTCCGTGGCGCCGTCCATTGAGGAGCAGTGGTGGGAGTACGCGCTCTGGTCGGCCCAGCACGCATCGCCGGCGCTCATGAAGTTCCTCCAATGGGCGAGCACGCGGCGCGACCTCTTCCCAGCGTCCTTCTGCGACCGCTTCGCTCGCTTCCACGAGCATGCACCGACACACTCGTGGTATCAGACAGAAGAGGCACTGCGCATGGCCTATGGGGATGACTGGCGCAGTGTCATGGAGGTCAGCAAGCAACCAATCGGCTCGGGCTGCATCGCGCAGGTGTACCGCGGACGGCTGCTTGCGACGAACGAAGACATCGCCGTCAAGGTGATCCACCCGCATGTGAAGGCGCTCGTGGAGCTCGACCTCGACCTCATGCGCAGCGTCGTGAAGCTGATTGAGGCGGTCCCGCGGCTGCGCTGGCTGGGCGGCAGTGAGAGCGTCGAGGAGTTCGCGTCGATCATGTACCGCCAGCTCAACCTGCGCACCGAGGCCGAGAACCTTGTGCTCTTCCGCGAGCACTTCGCCAAGCGCAAGGGCTTGCGTTTCCCAGTGCCCAACATGGATTATACGACTGAGAGCGTGCTGGTCGAGAGCTTCGAGGGCGGGCTGCACTTCAGCGAGATCTCACAGCTGGACACTGCACGCCGTAAAGCGGTGGCGCACGTCGTACTCGAGTCGTACTTGCGCATGGTGTTCCTCGACAACTTTGCACATGGCGACTTACATCCAGGCAACTTGCTCTTCGACGAGCAGAAGGAAGGCAGCAACTCGCACAAGCGCGGCGCTGGAGTTGTTGCGATTGACGCAGGCATCGTGACCAAACTGGACCCAGTGGACTTACGCAACTTTGTCGAGCTCTTCCACGCCGTAACCTCGGGCGACGGGTACAAGGCTGGGGAACTCATCGTTTTGCGCAGCAAGGAGTACAAGAAGACGCTCGCGAACGGCGAGCTCACGCAGCAGAAGTGCGAGGACATCGAGTCTTTTTGCCGAGGCATGGAGCGCATCGTGGCGAACGCGCTCGGCTGGAAGCAGCTCATGCTGGAGAAAGTGCACGTCGGCACGCTGCTGCGCGAAGTGATGGAGCTCTGCTGCGCGCACGAGGTAAAGCTCGAGGGCAAGTACGCGTCGATCGTGATCTCGATCGCCGTACTCGAGGCCGTGGGGCGCAAGCTCGACCCGGAGATCGACGTGCTCAAGGTCGCGCGGCCCATCATCGCGCAGTCGCTGCTGAGGAACATTCGTCTCGTGGCTTCGGGCTAGTGATGCGACATGGTTCCCGAAAACAAACGACAACATGGAGAGCCGAGCTGGAGTTGGAGGAGAACTATCTAGGTACATTGACTTAGAACTTGCGGTACGTAACTTCGTAGAGCAAGATTGCGACGAGGTGTGAGCGCAGGCGCTCGGCCATCTCCAGCGCCGTCTCGTTGGTGGCGTACGTGCGCTGCTTTAGGCTGACGTCGTACTGGACGAGCACCTCAGCGGCGAGCGCCGAGTCGTTGACCGCCGCTATAGAGAAAGAGAGGCGCGTTGACGGACAAAGAGAGCGAGAGCGTGACAGATTGATAACATAATAGAATAGACTTTTAAACAACAAACAACAAACCCATTCGATAGGTAGGGCCTTGTTCGTACCATAGTGCAGAGCGCTCCAGCCGTCCTCCTGCGGATCAGAGCATTGGTGAAATTGCATGGAAGCGCACGTTGAAAACAGCACATCTCATGGAAGATCAGCTAATGTGTGGGCCGACACGTACGTCTGTTTCGTCGATGAAGGCCTTTTTGCGCAGCAGGAGCCTGGCGATTTCTGCGTGGTCTTCACCGCAAGCCTAGGAACGAAGTCCAATGGGTGAGTCTTGATGTTAGATGCTACAGACGCAACGATGTTGCGGATAGTAAAAGGCGTAGGTCGAGTGCTTGCTCACCAGCATCAGAGGCGTTGTGCCATGTTTCTTATAAAGTTCCACGCACAACCATCAAGGTTTAGTTCAGATTGTCAGCTGAGCCCAGGTTTTCATGAGAGCGATTGATACGTGAGACTCAAGAGTACGTCGTACGTCTTTTCGGTTAATGGTGATCCGCCGCACGGGCGCTTTCTCGATCAGACGCTCGACGACTCTCTCGTGGCCGCCCATGACCGCATAGTGCAGCGGCGTCCAGCGCATTTCGAGCTTCCAACGCAACAATGACAGGTACGACCAAGATACGAGGTTAGACAACCTACAAGGAACAAAAAAATCATCGTCCGAAGTGAAGCTCAAACGCACGTCGGGGTCGTCGATCGTCGCTTCTTCGTACACGAGAGTTCGCGCGGCAGTCTCTGCTCCCTAATTCACAGACCCATAATGCCTTCATCAGTTCTTTCCCATACAGACGAAGACTAACCAGTTTCTCCAACTTGTCAACAGCCTTCTCACGTATCGGCAGGCGTAGTGGAGCGCAGTTCGTCCTTTTTCCTACAGATATGTACGAGAGCCGAGTTTAGAGCTTGAAGTTCTCCCCAACGTCGCCTCATATACGTACATCTTTCCCATTTGGGTCCTGCTTGCTCATCCGCAGCTGGTGGAGGAGGTAGCCGTTGTGGTCCAGTTTCGCTGTTACCAGCCACACACAGTCATGCGTACAAAGGTTACGACGACGATGAATTGCCCTTCTCGGTTTCTCTCAATTTGCTCATTCCCATGTACTTAGTACTCGACACGGGTACGTACAGTGGATGTGGAAGAAGATCGAGCGGCGGTAGGACCGCAGTCGCTGCTTGACTGAGTCGCCCTCGACCTGGCGCAGCGCAGGCTCCTTCGTGCCGATCTTCCGCTGCGCTGACCAGCTCAGCTCCATGAAGAGCCTGGGCTCCTCGTCATCATTTGCTGAAGTTCGCTGGATTTTCTTCTTCATGTGCTTCTGCTGCTTCGCGTCATTTTCCATCTCCTCCTCCTTCGCGAGGAACGCCTCAAGCTCAGCGTCGTTACTCGCGGCATCTCTCCCAGCAGCAGCCATTTCTCTGGACTATTTGCACCTGGAAGAGATCAGGAGGGGGGAATAACATGTAGCTTGAGGACAAAGGGACGCGCGGCGGCTCGACAATCTGCTGCTCTCAGTGGGTATGTATTTCTGAACGTTATCTGCGGCATCTGTGACTAGAATAAGCATCAGCCAGCTTGCGTCAAGAATCGCATTACTGACCGGTCCATCTTCTGCGTGTTCTCAACCGCTTTCTAGAAGCGCTCGATAAGGCAATCTGTAGCACTTGCTCTATGGACTCCAAGAGCGGGACGACGACTGGGAGTGAGAGCGGCGGCTTCTGCAAATATGAACAAATCGTTAATACTCACGACTCAATGCATATAAGTGGGTTCATTTCCACAACGCAAGCGCACCTTTTCTTGCGAGTCGACTTCTTCGGCTTCTCCTCGCGAGTGAAGCGCGAGCTATGACGGCCACGGGTTTCGGAGCGCGATCTGAGAGAAAGAACAATCATGAGCAAAGCAAAATGAGCAATCGCCAGATCATTAACGTTTTGCAGCATGATTGATCGCGTTTTGCATACCTCCTTCGTGATCGACGATCGTTGGAAGTGGATCTGGACTTCGATCGACGGGGGGGCGATGGAGAGCGGTGCTCGCGGCGACGACGGGAGCTCGGGGATTGGTGACGGCGCGGGCTTGATGAACGACGGCGACGGGGGCTCAGTGAGCGACGGAGGCGGGGGCTTGGCGATCGGCGACGGTGAACTGGCAATCGATGGCGAGGGCTGGGCGACCTGCGTCGAGGCGAGCGTGATCGAGATCGCTGCTCCCGTCGGTCGCTGAATCGTCTTGGGCTTGGCTTGCGGCCACGATCAGCAGCAACAGCAGCCGCAAGAGGTGGCTGTCTGCTGTCTCTAGCAGATGGTGCATAGGAACCAGGAGGTGCATTCTCGCGCTCACTGGTTCGTCTCACTGGCAGTGCGGAGCTCGTCTCCTGTCGCTTCTTCTCCAGCACTTGGCGCAGCATTTCCTTCTCGCTCGCGAGCTGCTCCAGCTCCTGTTTCTTCTTCTCCAGCAGCTGCGTTGGGATGCCAGTGACGTGCGACTGTGCGCTTAGCAGCAGCTCCCAGAGCTCTTGCGTGAACGCCGCCGTGTCTTTTTCCAGGAAACCCGTGATAGAGATCTGCAGGTGGCGTGGATCGAGCTTCTCGTCCACTTTCGGCTCCAACAAGTTGTTGACCAGGGAGACCACGATGTCGTCCTCAAAGCCCAGGAGCTGCGTGATGCGCTCCGTGACCCACTGATGGATCACCTCAAGCTTTACCTTCTTCAGGTCCACCTTCTCGTCGAAGCACTTAGGGAACGACATCTTCGCCAGTAGCTTCTTGTTCTGGTTGAAATACCGACTGTCCTGGTCGATGCTCGTGCCCTGCAAAAATCAAAAACAGCAATAGCAACAGCACATACACAAGGGTGAGCTACACAGTCATTTGTATACACACACGCCCATGCACATGTGCCTACGCACCCGGAAGAAGCCGCCGCTCGCCATGACTGTGATCTGCGGTGGATCGTCGCGCTTTCTTGTTGGTAAAAAGGGAAAGCAACCAACGTTGGAGCTGCTGGTGGCAAATTAGGTGCCTCCGAGCACTTCAAAATGTTATGTGTACCACAAAATGTTGCAGCTTGTAAAGTTAGCCATTTTGAATGGCCAAGCAGAAATGGCTCCATCCATTGGCGTCAGCTTGGGCGATGCGATTGCTGCGCTACCTGCGAGTACATCAGACAATGACACTAGAGGCGAATGCTGTGCAGATACGTATATTACAAAACAATCCGCGTTACTCGGAAGAGGTGGACAAAGCAGTTGTGGTCGCATCAACGTCCGTTTCGGGAAGCACTTCTGCAGCACTAGACGCAGTCGCAGCCGCCTTGAGATTCTCACTGAACGAGGAGCTCATGATCACTTCGTGCACGACGTTGTACGGCGCGTTAGTGAAGAGCGACGCTGGGTACACCGCCGCGCCCCACGACGGGTGAACCAGGATCTTGCACATGCCCGCGCTCAGGCAGCGATACCTGAGCAGCACCTCCACACCATCCACCTCGCTGTACACCTTGCTCGACTGCAGCGTCAGCATCTGGATACAGCAACAGAAAGAACGTGCGTAGTATCAACATTTAGTCGTGCACATGCTCTAGAAACAACACAAACCAATTGAGTCAATCGCTTACCGGCAACCCCGAGCACGGGTCAATGAAGTCTGCCCAGAACTCCTTCTCAATGAGCTTCGCGGACACGTGCTGCGCGAACTCGACAAACGTCTCGAGCAGCCGGTCCTTTTCGTTGTCGGCGTCGACACCGAACTGACTGAGATCCATGAGCGACTTCTGGCACGTGAGCACGGCGAGCATTGGGAGCTGACCGACAGTCGCTCGGCGCTCGAACTGCGCCGGGAAGACGTGCTTGAGCTCGCGCAGGAGCAGCTTGGGGCACTCGTGCACCGACACCTGAAAGCCTGCACGGATCTCCGTCGGCGCCAGGAGCGCGCTCTGCGCGCGGGAGGCACGCAGCGTGCCGACGTCGCCCTTGCTGCTGCTTGGTTCGCTCATGTTCGCGTGAGTTCCAAACACACGACTGCCTGAAATTCAAAATGACAATTTCGGCGCTCAAATAGATTCACAGTTTTATCTTGGTTTCCGGGCCACATTTGCTTCGCCAAAATTCAAATTCCATATAACCGACCCTGAATCAGGATCTACAGTTGACTTGGCAATTATGACCAGTTTCTGGATTCGAGTTCTGTAGTTATTTTATGAGTTTTAGATGTACCGTAATACCTTACTTGTATCCGACTCATGCTTGTATCCGACACCTCTTTTAGCCAATAAGATCACTTAGACAAACTGAGCGCATTTCCTTTCTTCTATCCGACACAGGTAATTACGCGCGAAACGTAAAAAAGCAAACGCATTCCGCTCGAATTTGAATGGCACTGGTGCGCTCGATCGTTTCCCATCCTTTCAGACGATTCAATCAGAAAGATGCCGAAGGGACGACAGAAGGTTACCAGTAACAATTGTACGAATCCCCTGTCGTACTGCAGGGCAGGGCCTACAAACAACTTCCGGTTGATAGCAAGGCAATACTTTCAAATAAATAGAATGGCCAGCACAATCGACCGCTACTATCCGGATCTATCGGGCTCTCTTCGTGGCATCTAGCGCAAGAATATCTACCTGTGGGTCAAGCGCTTCGCCGAGATCGCCGTTGCATGCAGTCAACAAGCTTCAGGCGGTCAGGGACGGCTTCGAAAACAAGGAGTAGCAACAGTGTTCCCCAGCAATGCTAAGCTGGATATCCATAACTGAATCAATGGCTACCGCGCAAACGGCGCTCCGATCTCGGCAGCAATGCTAAAACGCAAAGTTAGGTAAGCTGACGACTCGCTAACGGGTTTCTCTGCCTCGTGGTCATGGCGTAAAGCGTTCCTAAACGACCATGCCTTCTTATTCCATTAAAGGACGCACCATAGGCAGAAAATCTCCGGTGATCGCGATGCGGCCCTGGCCTAGTTCAACGATGATCCAGAGCTTGAGCACATGATCTGCAGGTAGACGTCGGCTTAAACACGGATCAAACTGTAAGGATGGACCATCACTCTCAACGTGATGGCCATCAACATTTCCCTCTTCCATTTTTACAAACATTCAGAATAGCAAAAGAACAAAATAGCGTAAACATCGAGCACGTGCCTCACGTGCTGTCGGTTGAAGATTCATTGTAGATAGAAAAGAAATCAAAAGAATCCAGTGGGGGTAAAGGCAAGGCAGAATCTGTGTCCTACGACAAAGACACGCATGCCTGTGTCCTACGACCCATGTCCTACCCACAGGGCGCCCCCTTGG